>PVJS01012337.1:0-37500 GCA_004027185.1 Glis glis | reverse complement strand
GGCCTCCTTCTCCTCCCTCCTCTTCTCCTCCTCCTCCTCCTCCTCTTCCTCCTCTTCCTTCTCGTCGTCCTCCTCCTCCTTCTTCTTCTTCCTTTTTTTTTGTGGTATTGGAATTGAACCCAGGGGCCTTCTACCTCTGAGCTACACCCCCAGCCCTTTTTAATTTTTGTTTTGAGACAGGGTCTCACTAGGTTACTGAGAGTCTTGCTACATTGCTGAGGCTGTCCTCCAGCCTGCAATCCTCCTGTCTCAGCCTCCCATGTACTGGGGTCACAGGCGTGCACCACCACACCCGGCTTCTTTTGTTCTTCTTTTTCTAGTATAATGTCTGTGGACTGAGTGTTGGTAGAGCACGTGCCCCCTCGCGGCCCCCACTGGATACCCTTCCCCAACTTGAAGCGTGTTTTGTGCAGAATGCTTTAAATATTTCTGGATGTAACGCCAATTTCATCCAGAATTACAAATAGGAAAATTCTCATTGCTCAGTACTGCTTAGGGCTGTAATTCATTTTGTTGGATGGTTTCACAGAGTATTCTGATAGTGAAGACAAATTGATTACCTAGCAATGCTGAAATCGCCCAAGTTTCCTGATGGCCAAGATGTAAGATGACACCGTGGTTGACCAGGGACAAGAGGCCAGGAGGTCCAGAGTTTGACTTGCCTTGACCCCACACAGGCCCCTGCCACCCCTTCCAGTGGCTTTGAGTTTGTATCCAGAAAGACAAAAAAAAAAAAAAAAACATTCAGTGTTTCGCGGGCCAGATCTTCTGGGAAATACACAAAGCAAGGAGAATTGATGCGGGGGAGGGACCCATGTTTATCCTGCTGCTGGTGAGCTCTGGAAATTCTTCTTCAATGGTGTCCTTGGTCCACACAAAAGAAATTTGTGGGTTTCTGTGTTACGTCACATGCCATTAAAACGTATCATGGTGCCACCCAAAAAATCAGATTTTTCAGGTTAAATCCGAGTGGTTCAATATAACAAAAGTGAAAAAAAATGAGAATAGCCAACATTTCATGTTTACTATACAACAGGCAATGTATACCTCCCATGTGTCTACTCATTTAGTCCTGGTGACCACCCTAGGAGGCAGGAACCCTAGTTATTCCCATTTTACAGATGAGTAAATCAGGGTAGAGATGGGAGGAGATTGATCTAGGATCAAGCAGCTAGTAAGTAATAGAATCAGGGTCAGACTGAACTGCCCTCCACTCTCGTCAGCACAATGTGAAATCAGGTACAGGCGGAGCTATTTAGGAATACAAAACATCGAAGTGGGAGAAGACGTCCTACCATCTGAACCCTTCCTGCTGTCCCCTCGAGTGATGGGAAGTGAGGTATCTACGGTCTTACAGTTGCCCCAGTCTGTACCCACATCGCTTTCCTGGACAGGAAGTTCTTTGGGGACTGTCTGCAGATCTCGCCCATGGCACGTTCTATGTCACGTGGCGCTCAGAAGTTGAATAAATTCACACCTGCATTGTTCTTGATCTGTCCTAGGTGAGGCCCAGAGAGGTATTTTGGTGCAAAATATCTGCAGTTTCTGGGCAGCTTGAAATCTGAAGAAGTACAAATTTGGGCCTACGTGGCCCCTCTCTCTCCAAGCGCCGGTTGATTGTTGATTTCTTCCTCCTTGTTCTCTGCCTAGGCCGTTCCTCCTCTTGCCGTTACATTTGGTGATCTCCTCACTAATTCTTTTCTGTGCTTGAGGACTCTATGAAATTTAAGATTGGATAAGCCCATTGGATCAATGGCATTTTACCTGTCTTTCCTGTGCACCCAAGAAATATTCTCAAGAGAGCAGTCTCAGCTGGGGAGGCATCCAGTTTAATGCAGGGTGGGGTGAGATGGAATGGATTGAACAATTAGCTGATCCTTGATTCTTTTCTTTTTCTGCAGCATGCACACACGCACACACATGCACACATGTGCGCACACACACACAGGTTACACTAAAAATGTTTCACTTGTAACCAGTTCGGCTTCCATTAAGTTCATTTGAATAATGTTTAGAAGTTTGCTTCCACACACAAAAAAAACCTGCTATAAAATGTTTGGCATTATAAAATATACATCACTTAAAGCTGGGCGTGGTGGCACACGCTTGTAATCCCAGTACTTGGGAGGCTGAGACTTGAGGATCTGGGTTTGCAGTCAGCCTCAGCTGCTTAGTGAGGCCTCCACAACTTAGTAAGACTCGGTTTCAAAATAAAGAATAAAAAAACAGGACTGGGGGTGGAGCTCAGAGGTAGAATGCCCCTGGGTTCAATCCCCAGTACCACAAAAAAAAGATAAAATAAAATATACATCACTTAATCTGTGCCCAGATAGATGTACAGAATTTTACTGAATATAGATCGTTGCAAAAGTGTTTGCATCTATATCGAAAAATAATTCATTTTGCTGGGCGTGGTGGCGCACGCTTGTAATCCCAGTACTTGGGAGGCGGAGACCGGAGGATCCGGGTTCGCAACCAGCCTCAGCTACTTAGTGAGGCCCTCCGCAACTTCGTGAGACCCAGTTTCAAAATAAAGTATAAAAAAAAAATAGGGCCGAGGGTGTAGCTCGGAGGTAGAACGCCCCTGGGTTCAATCCCCGGTACTGCAAAAAAAAATAATAATAATAATTCATTTTGCTTTTGCAATAATAGTCATTAAACAATAAATAAATAATGTTCCCCAATCTTAAGTAGTTAGGCCCAAGAAGAGATCAAGAAATGGTACAGATGTTTGTGGTCATTTTGAAAGAAGTTGCCATGAACTTTTGAAGACTTAAAGGGAAGACAAGTTCATGTACCCATAGGTGCCACGCAGAGAGGGAAATGACTAAGACGGGCAGAGCAGTGGGCAGTAGGGAGTGGTGGGGACTGGGGACAGTTGTGGGTGAGCTCCAGCCTGTTGTCACTGCTGAAGCATGTATTGTCTTAGTTCCCAGATAGTCCAGTTTTTCAAGGGACTCACAAATCTAAATTTCAAAGGCAAGTTTTTAAGTGGTACAAGTTAAATAAACACATACTTGGCAAGTTGGGAACTGCCGTTGTCTAATCTCAGATTAGAACTGTATGTCATTCTTCGTTCTTCCCTATCATTTTCTTTGGTACAGATTTGTGAATAGCACTATTCTAACACTACGCAATTGCACTGGGTGTCAGGGCAGGGTGTCACACTTTGCTTTGGGCTCCAACATAAATCAAAAAGAAAAGCAGGATTTTTTTGAGGCGATTGTGTAGGAGTTAGGAGAATATGAAAGGGACAAAAGGAAAGAATGAGTATCCAATAAACTCATTTGTGTAGAGTCTAAACATTGTCCATTCATTCGACAAATATTTGAAGCAGGACCCGTTGGGGCATGCCTGTAATCCAGTATGTGGGAGGCTGAGATGGGAGGATCATGGATTTGAGGCCATCCTGGGCAACTTAGGGAGACCCTGTTTCAAAATGAAAACTAAAAGGGGTTGGGAGTTGTAGCTCAGAGGCAGAGCACCCCTGGGCTCAGTCCCCAGTACCACAACAAATATTTGAGCTCCACGATGTATAGGTGCTGGAAATACATTCATGAATAAAACCGAGAGCTAGTGCCCTGTGGCATTCGCAACACATAATTACTCGACAGTTTTCTAATGGCCATTCTCATTTGTGCCGTGAGAGTAAAGGCTTCTGGGAGATGGCTGACAGCGCTAGTCTGGGTTGTCGGAAGAGGCTTTCCCGAGAAGGTGGCATTTAGCCTGCAACTTGACAGCTTAGCAGAGGCTGGCCAGGCTGCGGCAACCTGGTGGGAGCAAGGAGCTCCTGGCTGGAAAGACCCCAGGTGCAAAGGTCATAGGTCAGAGAGAGCAGAGAGCACGCTTGGGGTGGCGGAAGGTTGGCATGACTGGATTGCAGAAGAAAGGGAGCATTGCAGGGGGGAGGTGGGGACGCCAGACAGGTCTCAAGAACTTATAAAAGTGTTCCGTCTTTTTCTTTCTTTTTTATCTTTAAGATTACTTGCAAGATAGTAGCTACAATGCGAAGAGTTTTTTTTGTGTGTGTGTGGTACTGGGGATTGAACCCAGGGGCATTCTACCTCCGAGCTACACCCCCAGCCCTAGTATGGCAGCCGGGCATGGTAGTGCATGCCTGTAACCCCAGTACTTGGGAGGCTGAGACAGGAGGATTGCAGGTTCAAGACCAGCCTCAGCAACTTAGTGAGACCGTGTTTCAAAACAAAACATAACAAAAAAATTAAAAAGGCTGGGGATGTAGTTTGGAGGTAAAATGCCCCTGGGTTCAATCCCCAGTACCGAACCCTCCACATATACACATGAAGGAGAGTATGGTGTGAGAATAGGCCTTCCAGAACCAAAGACCAGAAGTGACATGTAATATGTGTGGGATAAAACAATTTCTGGGTGACATTTGAATAGAATAGTTAGCTTTGTAGGGAACGTTCTGGAAGATAGAGGTGAATGATAGAGTCAGTCAAGACAGGTAAGCATGTGTCTGTGTGTGGTGCGTACGTGTCTCCTGTGTGTGTGTTTGTGTGTGTGTGTGTGTTACATGCACACATGGCCTCTCCAGATGTCTAGCTGGATATTTGCAGAGCGATGTGAGCGTGACAGTAGTTAATGATTAACTTCCAAATTCGATTCGGAGAGGAAAATTAAAATAATGTAAAAACCATAAAATAATACAACCCAGGTGATCCATTGGCTGTGTTTCTATCTTGATTCTCTTCACAAAACTAATTTATATCATGATAAATTATGTGCACGGGGGTCCTCCTTATCAAGCGTGCATCTGTCAGGAAGAAAGCATTTCTGTATATCACACCAGGGAACCAATTTCACCAAATTGTGTAGACGTTCAGACCAATCGTCAAGGCTAGAAAGATTCACTTAAACCGATGTGTAACTGGCTTTGATGCTGGGCAGGGCAGTTATTGAAATAATGAAGTGCTCACTTGTCCTAGGCAAATAGAAAATCCCCTTGGTTGAATAAAGAGTGTGGGAGCCAGGCGTGGTGGCACACGCCTGTAATCCCCATACTTGGGAGGCTGAGACGGGAGGGTCACAGGTTGGAGACCAGCCTCAGCAACTTAGTGAGACTCTCAGCAACCTAGTGAGACCCTGTTTCAAAACAAAAATCTAAAGAGACTGGGGGGTGAAGTGTTGGACAGCCTTAGAGTGACTCCAGAGTCCTAGTGAGCCCCATTCTCCCGACAGAGAGGGAACAGGGAACAGACAGGGAGAAGAGGGTACTCTGGGGCTTGGATATTCTCAACCAAGCGGGGAGAAGAGTCTAATGACCTAGTTGTTTTTTTAAAAAGGGAATTGAGCCGGGCGTGGTGGTGCATGCTAGTCATCCCAGTACTTGGGAGGCTGAGACAGGAGGATTACAGGTTCATGGGCAGCCTCAGCTACTTAGTGAGGCCCTCTGCAACTTAGTGAGACCCTGTTTCAAAATAAAGAAAAAAAATAGGTCTGGGGGTGGAGCTCGGAGGTAGAATGCCCCTGGGTTCAATCCCCAGTACTGCAAAAATAAATAAATAAGTAAATAAATAAATAAGGGAATTGACACTCAATACTCAAAGTAGTTTCAAATACGAGTACTGAGGACTTTGCACAGTTTTAAGATAAAAGTAGTCTATAAGGATCGAGTTTGGCAATTAAGTTTTAAAAAATAACAGTTACATAAACTTTCAGTGCTATTATCATTATTATTATTATTGTTGTTGTTGTACTAGTGATTGAACCTAAGGCCCTCTACCACTGAGCTACACCTCCCAGCCATATTTATTTTGTTTTTGAGACAGGGTCTTGCTAATGTACCCAGGCTGGCCTCAAATTTGTGATCCTCCTGCCTCACCCTCCTGAGTCACCACTGGGATTACAGGGAATAGCCACTGCGCCCAGCTAGTGATATTATTTTTAACCCAAAAATTTGGAGATTCTGAGGGGAGAGAGATTCTTGCAGGCCTAAAATGCTTCTTTTCAAACTCAGGCTGTGAGGAGATTCTGTAGGAGGCAAATTATTATATTACATTATTTCGTAGCAAATGTCAGGCCCTTAGACAAACCTTCCTCCAAGTAGTGAGATAGAGGGACTAGAAATCTTTTTGCACAAAATTCCCCCCAAAAGACCTGACTTGGGAATTCTGAGGACTGCTTTGGCTGGTCTGATCTTTTTGCAGATGGTTCATGGCGTCTCGTAGCAGTGGGCTGCTGGAAACCATGTCACGGTCACCGCGGCCAAGCTTGCTGATTCTCCATCAGTTCCAGAGGACAGATGGAGCTCACACCCAGGTCCCCACTGGGTTTCGCTTCTCCCATCTCTCCTCACCCTCCTTGCTCCATGCAGTCCATCCACCCCTTCATCCCCAGAATGAGTCATCCGACACCGACCACCGACCACCATGCGCCAGATGCTGCGGTCCTCCGGGTGGAACCAGGAGTCCAAATTCCTGGCCTGAGCCCAGGAGATGCTAATGCTTGTGGGAGTTCGAGACCCTCCCTCTCTTGCATGCACCACCTTTTATTGTGTTGAATGGCCGAATGGGAAAAGGCTGAGCTTTGAACATGTTCTGTTTTTTGCTGGGTCATCAAAATCCCACCCTCACACTGGGGGTGGTGGTGCACGCTTGTAATCCTAGTACTTGGGAGGCTGAGACAGGAGGATCCAGGTTCGTGGCCAGCCTCAGCTACTTAGTGAGGCCCTCCGCAACTTAGTGAGACCCTGTTTCAAAATAAAAAACAAAAAATAGGGCTGGGGGTGTAGCTTGGAGGTAGAATGCCCCTGGGTTCAATCCCTGGTACTGCAAAAAAAATAAAATCCCACCCCACCATCCTCCATATCTAAGCCCACCCTTCTAAAGGAAGCATAGAAAAAAAAGATAGAAAGAAAAAATAAAAGAGAGAGAAAACTCCCTGTCCGCCTACTCAGAATGGAAAATGTGACCAGGCCGCCCAGTGGTTAGAGCCAGCTGCGAGCCCCCCCAGTTGAATTCCCGTGTGCCCGGCCTCCGACCTTCGGGGGGAGGGGAGGCCACTGGAATCTTTTGCTCGGCCAACTGGGTTGGAAACAAAACAAAACAAAATGAAATGCTGATGTGCTGAGTTATGACAAACCGAGACACATGTCACCGGAGGAAAATGACAGCTTTACTGCGGCAGTGATTATTAAAAAAACAAAGCAAATTAAGCACCAATATGGTTCTTTACGTCGAAGAAAACAACTTTATTGCGCTGTAAATTGAAGACCTAGAACATATTTTAGAAGTGTCAGGCTTGAAAAGCAGAAGACGTCCCTCAAATTGCCACTAATGATATCCTTCCAATTATTTTCCAACCAACTTTCTGAAACCCGAAGCTAGAATGTTTTTTATTCCCCCTCTAGAAGATATTGTAGAGTTGGACTTTTTTTTCTTCTTCTTCTTTTCATTACATTGTCTCTGTAATAGTCACTTAGTCACATAAAATGGTTGCATTTATAACTTAATCAAATCTGGCCATTTAACATTTAACAGATACGGTTACAAATAATACTAATAAAAAATTTAAAAGGAAATAACACATTTGATCAGTTTTGCTCAAAACAGCTTGTGTGTGTGTGTGTGTGTGTGTGTGTGTGTGTGTGGTACTGGGGATAGAACCCAGGGGCATTCTACCTCTGAGCTACACCTCCAGCCCTATTTTTTATTCTTTTTTTTTTTGTGTGTGGTACTGGGGATTGAACCCAGGGGCATTCTACCTCTGACCTACACCCCCAGCCCTATTTTTATTTTGAAACAGGTTCTCACTAGGTTGTGGAAGGCCTCACTAAGTAGCTGAGGCTGGGCGCAAACCTGCAATCCTCCTGTCTCAACCTCCCAAGTACTGGGATTACAAGCGTGTGCCACCATGCCCATCTCAAACAGCCTTTTTATTAGTTTCATTTGAGTCTTGTATATCTCAGGGAATATGTTGACGGATAATGGTGTGACTTTTGCTGTGAAAAACCCTTGGATGAGTTCATCTCTGGTGGCTGCATTTCCAGTTATTGGACCATGCAGGGGGGTCGTGAATGGGTCTACATCCCGTGCAAAGCCGCCAAGTCTCAGAAGCTACAATTCAGGTCCTGGGCGTCTTCTTTCGGTTCTAACTTCAAAATATCACAGCTTTACCTGAGAATCTCACTTTTAGTACCAATGACCAATTATCGAACACCTTTATTTCCAATGAAACACTGGCCAGATAAAATAAACCCAATATTTTAAATAAAAGGGGACCAATAGTACTCATTCATCTAATCCAACAGAATTATGTTATTGATTTAAAAAAAGCCAAAACCTTGGCTTATGGTATATAATCCTAATAATCTGGGACTAGCAGAATAGTACAATGTTGATACATTGGGGGAAGATATATATTATAACTAATTATAAGTTATTATGTTTAGGTATATATTATAATTAGTACAATGAGAGATATTTTAATAAACTACATTGTGTGTGTGTGTGTGTGTGTGTGTGTGTGTGTGTGTGTGGCACTGGGGATGGAACCCGGGAGCATTCTAGCTTCAAGCTGCACCCTCAGCCCTGTTTTATTTTTTATTTGGAAATAGTGTCTCACTAAGCTGCTGAGAGCCTCACTAAGTAGCTGAGGCTGGCCGCGAACCTGCGATCCTCCTGTCTCAGCCTCCCAAGTACTGGGATTACAAATGTGCACCACCATGCCCGGCTTCTCTCTCTCTTTCCTTTCATCTAGCCACCTTCTTCAGCTCTTTATCCGCAGGCATCTTCTAGTGTCTCCGTGCATAGAATGTTCTCTGCAGACCTCCTGGGCTTATTACAAGTGCAGACTCTCAGGCCACACCCATCCCTAATGAATCAAAGTCTTCATTTTAACAAGATCCCCCGGTGATCAAACACACATTAAAATCTGGGGAGTATAGATCTGATGTTGCTCTCCCAGACCCCCTGGGAGCTGGACCAATTTAGAATATTCACACGCACGACACATGCACGACTTACACACGCACACACTTGTGCTCACCCTCACCTTGGGGGAAGGCATCTGCTCCTCCTGCTCAGGGCTCAGCCTGCGATGGCCGCTCCCTGTTCCTCCTCCCGGTCTTCCCATCTGCTCCCTGCGGAGATGTTCTCCACAGCAGTGGGTCCCACTCTTTAGGATTTCAAAGAACAGCAAAAGATTGGGGGAAATTAGCCCCAGGTTGCTCTCTTTTTTATTTTGCCAAGTAAAGACATTAAAAATAAAATGACACATACCACCATTAGCAGTGTCTATCCCTTTAGAATCTCAGAATAAAGGGCAGGGTTTTTTAATTTGAACATATTTTACTTTCGGGGAAAAAAATCTCACAATATTTTATTCTTCTTTTTCTCATTTCATATTGGCCTGACTTGGTTGGGGAGGGGGGCAGAACAGTATTAGAAGAGCCTTCAAATTTTATGACCACTGTCCTAAAAATGTGGATGGATCTGACATATGTATTTCTCTCTCTGATGTCACCTGATCCCACAAAGGTTCTATTGTCTAAATTTATTTATTTTATTTATTTTTTTTGCAGTACTGGGGATTGAACCCAGGGGCGTTCTACCTCTGAGCTACACCCCCAGCCCTATTTTTTATTCTTTATTTTGAAACAGGGTCTCACTGAGTTGTGGGGGGCCTCACTAAGTAGCTGAGGCTGGCCGTGAACCCGGATCCTCCTGTCTCAGCCCCCCGAGTACTGGGATGACAAGCGTGCGCCACCACGCCCAGATTTATTGTCTAAATTCAGACAAGGGAAGTAGAACCTTCTCAGCAGGCTATGCTTTTTCGTGGAAGTTGTCTTTTTTTTTTTTTTTTTTTTTGGTGGTACTGGGGATTGAACCCAGGGGCATTCTACCTCTGAGCTACACCCCCAGCCTGATTTTATTTTTATTTGGAAACAGGGTCTCGCTAAGTTGCTGAGGCTGGTCTCAAGCCTGCAATTCTCCTGGCTCAGCCTCCCAAGTACTGGATTACAAGCGTGCGCCATTATGCCTGGCTAAAAAGTTAGCTATTTCTAGTAGGAATATCTCATGTTCCCCTCTGCCCACCATAGTTTTTAAGTTCAAGCAGTTTTTTTTTTTTTTTATCCTAGAAATGAACCGGTTGAATAGCTTTGGGAAGAGGAACTACCTAGAGAAAAGGTACCAATGTGTTTAAGATGAAACCATCCCAGAAGTTCAGCAGTTTTCTGTGTGGACAGGAGACGGTCCTCGATTTAGGTTAACTTAGCAAGTATGTAGATGAAAACCTGCATTCATTCTCAGAGTCTCTCTGCGGGCCACTAGAGCACCGCACAGTATTTTCAGTAGTCTGTACAGGTGTTTGTTTCCTTGTTTGTTTGTTTGCCTGTCTGTTTTGTGGTACTGGGGATTGAACTCAGGGTCATTCTACCTCTGAGCTATGTCCCCAGCCTTTTTTGTCTGTCTGTTTTGTTTTGAAACAGGGTCTCTCTAGGTTGCTGAGAATCTCACCACATTGCTGAGGCCATCTTTGACCTGCGATCTCCCTGTCTCAGCCTCCCAAGTAGTAGGATTACAGGTGTGCGCCACCACGCCCGGCTATGTCTGTGTGATTATTAATACTGTCCTTGTAAGCATGGGCCGTGAAAACTACATCAGTTTTGTTCACCATGAGATCCCTAGACCCCAACACGGTTGAGAGGATTAAACTTGATAATTCATAGTAAGCGGTCCTAAGCCCAGAGTGAACATAAAAAAATAATTAAATGCATTTCATTACCAATGCTAGCCTCCCATCACCTATGAGATAAATAAACAAATAAACAACAAAAAACACTCCTCTAGCCAGGCATGGTGGCGCACGCTTGTAATCCAGTACTTGGGAGGCTGAGACCAGAGGATCCGGGTTCGCGGCCAGCCTCAGCTCTCTCTCTCTCTCTCTCTCTCTCTCTCTACCTAGTGAGGCCCTCCGCAACTTCGTGAGACCCGGTTTCAAAATAAAGTATAAAAAAAAAATAGGGCCGGGGGTGTAGCGCGGAGGTAGAACGCCTCTGGGTTCAATCCCCGGTACCGCAAAAAATAAATAAATAAATAAATAAAAAATAAAGAACAAAAAATAGGGCTGGCAGTGTAACTCAGAGGTAGAATGACTCTGGGTCAATCCCTAGTACCACAAAAAGAATACACTCCTCTTTGGATTCAGGCTCATATATTTTTTTTCAGTCAATATTCATCAGATACCTACTATGTGCCAGGTAGGGTTGAATCCACTGGGGAGGAAAGAATAAGAACAAAAGACGATGGTTTCTGCTTCCAGGGCGCCGCCGACCTGTGATCCCTGCCTCGTGGGGATATCGTAAACGTGGAGTGAGCGATGCTGTCATCACAAAATCTGATATAACAAAATCCCTGCTCTGGGTGGCTTGAACGGGAGACATTTATTCCTGCCGGTTCTGGAGGCTGAAAGGCCAAGGCGAGGGTGCCGCAGAGCGAGGTTCAGCTGAGGGTCTCTGCCTGGCTGCAGAGAGAGCCGTGTTGTGATGTGTCCTCGCATGGCGGTGGGAGGGGAGAAAAAGCCGCTAGTGTCTCTGTTTATAAGCGCACTAGTATCCCCGTGAGGACGCCACTCTCAAGAAAGACCCAGCCACCTCCCGAAAGCCCCAGCTCCAAACGCCACCGCTTCAGGATTAGGGCGTCCACATGTGCTCTGGGGGCAGGTGCAGGTCCTATCTCAGGTTCCAACCTCCTCCACCTTCCTGTCCTCCAAGGGCCGTCCCCTTCCTCTTTGGTTCTAGGATATGGGCCCACAGCATGTTCTGTCTCTATAGTAGCATGTAGAGCATATTTTCCTCCATGTTAGTATCCCCTCAGGATCAGGGACCTAATTGTTTCTCTTTCTTACCGAATCCCACTCCCCCTCCTCCTCAAGCCCCACTTCCCAGGACACCGCCTTGCACAGAACCAGCCTCCTGGCCATTGGTGCTGAATGAATGGACATTTGTCACTCCTGTGTCACCCCTGCGTTTAACACTCCTGATGGTGAGCTGGGCGTAGTGGTGCACGCCTGTAATCCCAGCAACTCAGGAGCCTGAGGAGGCAGGAGGATGGCGAGTTGAGGCCAGTCTTGGTGATTTAGTGAGACTCCATCTCAAACAAAAACAAAAACAAAAACGAACTAAAAGAAAACACCATCTCCCGATGTGTCCCCGATGTCCTTAAAGTCCGGTCTTCACCCGTGTCTCCCCAGCTCTCCAGCATCTCTACCTTTTCCTCCCTACCCCACGTGGCACAGTGGCCGTGTGTCCTTTCCTCTGGAAACAGCTGCTCTTGTTTGCTCTCTCCATCTCTGCCCTTGGCGCTTTCCTGGCTCCTCTTCGACTCTCTCACGGTGGCCTCCTCCAGGAAGCCCTCCCTGGCCACTGGGCTGAACTGACTTTTTCCTAGCCTCCTTCTAGCCTCTCTGAACCTTCTCAGGTTGAATTTCCCTCATTCTGTTCCTCATGGTAAGGAATTAGCTTGTGGTATATGTTTCAGACCTGTGCTAAAAAAAGTGGCTTTCCCATCCAGGGACGTTTTCGACTCCCAGGGGACACTTGGAAATACGTGCGGTTGTCACAATTGGGAAGAGGTACCACTGGCTTCTTGTGTGTGTTGAGGGGATCCAGGTTGCTACTGAGCTTCCTACAGGGCTCAGGAAAGCCCCCCACAGCTAGGAATCATCTAGCTGCACTTTGAACACTGCCAACATTGAGAGTCCCTGGGCTAGGATGTGCCTGGCCAGAGCTGGGGTCTCTTCTGCTCTCTGCTTATTCTTGTCGATACTCTTATGGGCTCAAATCCTTCTCGTCTCCTTTCATGAGTGTTTGATGAATAAAGTGCTATATTGGAAATATAGACGGGGAAGAGGACATGAGGACTCCACTTCATTATTTTGGAGTAAGAAGAATCCGAATCCAATGTGTTTGACTTTCTCTTGTCTATGCTGCTAACTTCCCAGTGATGATGTGGGGAGACCAGGAGTTGGGGGGAGGGTGAGAACAGGGTGTTTCTTCCACTTCTTTTCTGGAGTGTTCTATGAATGGCACATTGAACCCCCCCACCATGTTCAGAGGACTCAGGTGGGGACAGCACCCATCTGTGTCATGACAGGAGGATTTTTTTTCCCCTGTAGGATTTGCCAGCAAGGGAAGGATTTAAAAAAAAAAAACAAATCCTGATTTACTGATTAATAATCATGATCTGCCTCTGACATTAAAGGGCATCATTGTCTCGGCTCAGCGATGTAAATCATCGTAATGGACGAATCCTTTAAAAGTAACATGGAATTTAAAAAATGTAAAATATGAGAAGCTGGCGGGATGGCTGTGAAAATCATCCGTTTATTATCTAGGTGTGCTTAATAGTCTGCTTCCTGATGAAGACTCATTTGCTAACCCCGAGGAATGGCTCGCTTTCCGATTCAATCACTCGGGCAGCCCTGCCTGGGGCGCCCTCCCCTGCACCTGATTTTGTCACTGTCTAGAAAGGGACCCTCACAACCAGAAGGTCCATTGAAGCAGCCACCGCACGTTCAGAAGCACAAGGTAGCTTCCCCATGAGCTGGTGCAGTTACCAACAAATCAGCCTTTAATGAGCGAGAATGACTCATCCGAAAGGGATTATTAACCAAATGTTAATTGATTAGTGGAACTAAAACAATTAAGGTGAACCCAGGCTTCGTCTCTCCCCGCCCACCCGAGCACCGGCATCCTTCTTCCATGTGATTCACCCTCTTGACAGAGGAGATTTCCCGGTCTGCAGAAAAATCGGTCTCCTCTTTATGGTTTCCCAAACTTTGCGAGAGGCTCTGATATCAAAGAATGGAAATAAGATGAGCGAAAAGGGACCGCCTATTACCTTATATGCCTGTGTCGGACAGAATCAGCTAGGCTGTGCTGTTGTAACAAGTTACCCCCAGTCACAGAGACTTAGCACATCAAACACGAGTGGAGGATGGTGGGCTTCACAGGTCGCATACCCATGAGGCAACCCTGATTAGTAAATGGTCAACATTCTCGCTGATATAATCTAAGACAACTGACCACACAACTTAGAGGAAGGGAGATTTTATTGCTCAGTTTCTTGGAGATTTCGGGTTCAGTTCATGTGAGGCTGGGGTCTTGGAGATCAGGACATGGCAGTGGGAAGCAGAGAAAGGGAGAGAGCAAGGGCTTTGCTCTCATATCATGGAGGCTGGAAGCCAGAGAGTGTAAGCAAGGGGATTCAAAAACACAAGCACAGTCCCTAAGGCCACATCTCCAGGGACCCACCTTCTCCAGCCACACCCCACCTGCCTAGGTGACCACCCAGTAAATCCATTACAATGGATTTATATACCGATGAGGTTACAACCCTTATGACTTAACTATATCAACCCTGAGCTCTTCAGGGAACATTCTCTATCTGACCATCACCATAAACAACTCCAAGTCCCAAAGAATTCATGCAACATAAGCTTATAACTCACACTCTGTGTCAAGCTTGAGTTGGAGGCGGAGGGTCTTACCCATCATCATCACTAACTTCTAAAGAGACCAAGAAGTCCTTTTCTGCCCTGGAGGAGGAGAACTGAAATGAGAGTAATTCTACTCATCACCCCCATGCCTAATGTGCCATGAAATACAAGACACAAATCATCTTCATCCTCCTGCCAGTAACTTGGACCACTGTGGAGGTCACCAGGATCAGCGCTGATGTTCTCAGGTGCATTATCCCATGGAATTCTCCCAACAGCTCTGTGGCACAGAGGACATTGGAAACCCCATTTCTGAACTGAGCATTTAGTAACTTGCCCGATGTCACCCCTAGTAAGCTGCAGAGCTGGCCTGAACTCCAGTCTGCTTGACTCTGCAGCCCAGGATGATCCAAGACAATTCACCTGTCCTACTGAAATAGATCCCCTCAATCTTACTCTTCAGGGCTGTCTTAGTCACCTTTCTATGGCTGTAAGAACACATCTGAGACTGGGTAATTTATAAAGAACAGAGTTTTGTTTTTCTTAGAGTTCTGGAAGTTGACAGTTCAAGAGTTTAGTATTGGTGTCTGCTCAGCATTTGGTGGGGGGCTCCTTGCTACATCATACCATAAGGGAGGGTATCATGAGGCAAGACGGAGCAAGCGTCCTAGCTCAGGTCTCTCTTCCTCCTCTGAGAGAGCCACTAATTCAACCACGAGGGGCCCCACCCTCGTGACAATATCTAATCCTATTTACCTTCCAAAGCCCCCGCCTCCAAGCACCACTAACATGAAGTGGGGGATTAAGTTTCCAACACATGAACTTTTGGGGGCCACAGTAAAACCCTAAGGAGGGTCTATCAAAGTAGAGCAGATGGAATGCTGGCAGTCCCATCATGATTTTAGGAAGCACATGAACACCAGTTCTGGCTTTAATAATTCCATATTGATTGTAATATGTAGTTGAAACAGTCACGTCATGTGGCAAAATCAGGATGTAATGTTATTGCCAAAGTTGAGGCTTTACTAAATGTTTAAGTTTAGAAATAGTCTACTTATTTATTTTGAGGTACTAAGGATTGAACCCAGCCCTTTTTTCTTTTTTTTAGTTTTTGTTTTGAAACGGAGTCTCACTAGGCTGCTGAGAGTCTCGCTATTGCTAAGGCTGGCCATGAACCTGCGGTCCTCCTGTCTCAGCCTCCCAAGTACTGGGATTACAGGTGTGTGCCACCATGCCTGGCCAATTTTTTAAATTAGGTAAATGTAAAAAGAGTGCTATACAGATTTGGAGGGAAAAACATGAAAGAACTCAATGATTGATGGAGGTTTGAAAATGCTGATCAGTCTTATGCAGTAGTCTTAATGAATCAGCGTTAACTGCACAGAACTTACTGAGTCTGTCCAGGGCTGGAGAACATTCCAGTGTCCCCAGCTTTAAGGGAAAGCTGTCACCATCCTTTCAGCCCATCTCCACCCAATGCTTCAGAGCCTCCTCTTCTGTATTCCAGTAACTTACTGTGTCGTTTAGGAGCGACCATATGGCTAAGTACTTATCTAACACATCTGTCTTCCGCATTAGATGATGCACCCTGCAAGGGGTTTTATTAATCTCAGTATTTTACTAATTCGGTTTTATTAATCTTGGTATTTCCAGTTCTTGGAAAATGTAGATATCCTTTAGGTAAAATCACAGGCCCTACTTTCGTGAAGTCTATAATCTAGCAAGAGAGATACACTTTGTGTAATAGGATTCTGCTACAAGGAACACGTGAAATATCACTTTCAGACTTATTTATAGGGAATTTACTGGCTCAGGAAATTGAATAGCCCAAAGGTGATTCGTACTTCAGGAAAGGCTTGATCCAGCAGCTACATGATATCACCAAGAACGCAGCTTCGTTTTGTCTCTGAAGGCTGCGTGGCCTCCAGACAGTGGCTAGAAGACCCTGCAGTTACAGACGTCCTCATTCACATGCAGCAGGGAAGAGAATGTATCTTTTTCCTGTCTTTCCTCATAATAGCGTGAATGGTCACAAAATTTATGCCACCTTATGTCGTTTACCAAGTTCCCAAACCAGTCTCGGTTTTCAGGGGCATCAACGTGGACTGATTGGCTTTTCCGGGGCCCTGCCTTCCACCACTGCTCCCAGAAGTGGGGCCTGCGTCCCCAGAATCCTGTGGGTATCTGACAGCAGCCAGGGGTTGTAAGAAGGGGGAAAGGAGGAAGGACATTGGGAGACTGCCAGCCAAGAGTTGCTCCAAGTAGATAACAAGAAACATGCATCTGACTCCAAAGAACTTGGAGCATTGTGTAGCGATCATTTAATACTGGTGTCACCTGAAAAGAAAGGACTTTGTCCCACCATGGGCTACCCTGGCCTTTATTTATTATTATTATCATTATTATTGTTATTATTATTATTGTTATTATTTTGTTTGTGGTACTGAGGATTGAACCCAGGGATGTTCACTCCCATCTCTATTTTATTTTTAATTTTGAAGCAGTGTCTCACTAAGTTGCGGAGGGCATCGCTAAGTTGCTGAGGCTGGCCTCGAACCTGCAGTCCTCCTGTCTCAGCCTCTCAAGTCCTGGGATTACTTGGGAGGCGTGTGCCACCATGCCCATCTCCAGCCTTTAAATCAGGTCACCTAAAGGTAGTGCTGAGCTTGAATACATCCTTCCTCACGGCGCGCTTCCTTGACACAGGATTTCGCGTTTATCCAGCCTCCTTCCCTGGTTCCGTTTTGCATTCTATAAAGATAATGAAAACAGCTTAACTCCGGACGCGACTCTCAGGTTCTCAGATCAACACAGAGATCCTCTTTTGTTTCATTTTGTTAAAAACGTCTTCCCCAATCTAGGTTTCAATTTATTTTTCTGGGTATTCCTCCAATTTAAAAATATGTTCAGATTATTTTTAGATCCTAGTCATTAGTGCCGAGAGACTGTTTCCAAACAGATTTATTCTTTTCTCTCATTTGCTCAATATTTGATTCTTTATTTAAAGTGCTTTCCTCCTCCCAACCTTTCTTTCTACAAATCTAAACATGAGTTGAAAAAAGAAAAAGAAAAATGGTGAATGGAGGAGAGAACCAGTTCTCCGGACTTGTGGAAGTGCTGGCAAACCTGCCCTACTTTTCTCCAGCCACTTGGCACAACGGTCAGAGGTTACAAACCAGGAAGGTTGGCTCTCAGACGAGAGCCACAAATCCGGCTGGCTCAGCTCATGCTGTGTTTAAAATAAATGAGTGTTCATGCCTTTTTTTTTTTTTTGAGAGAGAGAGGTTTCACATCCAAATCTGGATTTAAGTCCTTGTTAAAAACTTGATTCAAGCTGGGCGTGGTAGCACATGCCTGTAATCCTAGTACGTGGGAGACTGAGACAGGAAGATCAAAGGTTCAAGGCCAGCCTCAGCAACTTAGCGAGACCCTCAGCAACTTAGTGAGACCCTGTTTTATAATAAAAAAAATAATAAGGGATGGGGGAGTGTAGCTCAGAGGTACAATGTCCCTGGGTTTAATCCCCAGTACCAAAAAATAGAACAAAATAAGAAAGAAAGGAAGGGAGAGAGAGAGAGGGAGGGAGGGAAAAGAAAAGAAACGAACTCAAACTCTCAGACCCCACCCTGCTGGATGTGACTCTGGGGGAAGAGGGGAGCCCAGCCAGCCCTACTTCAACCAGGCTGCAGGGGGCGCTGATGTGCACTGGTTTGAGAACCACTGGTTTCAATGGTAGTTGTAGCCCCTGGTACTGGATGGAACTGGTGTTCCCCCTCTTTCTTCCTTTTCCCTCCTCTTAATGCCAGGTCAACCTAGTTGGAACCAAATTTCTCCCTGTCATAATGGAGAGAAAAAGCATTTCTTCTTATGGTAAATAGGTATCTCCATTTCTATTTTTTAAGAGCTCAGTAAGGGGGTGAAGTGGGGCTGGCCACTGTCAGCAGAAGCCATCAGCAGCCCAGGTGACATATTGGTGGGAGGGGACTTGTCTGAGTCCTTATAACTAAGGCAGGGACAAGGTGGTAAGAGAGGAAGGTGTCTTTGTATGTTAAGTGACTGTTATCTACCCAGATGTTTGGTTTAAGTGTGAATATCTGTGGATACATTTCAGGCAAGTAAGTTAAAAACAAAGTTTCCCTGAAGCTACTTGAAGGAGTCTTGGGACCTGAGTATAGTTATAAATTATTATTTTTCTTCTTCTTTCTTCCAAAAAGAATTTGAGATGACTTTCAGTGAAAGACAGAAATAAAATAAAAACATGGAAGTCAGCGTGTGGGATTTAAAAAAAAAAGAATAAGAGGCTCATGATGAAGGGACTGGTCAGTTGTACCAGAGAACCTAAGCTAAAAGGAGCTATTCCAACTGGGTGCAAAATAAAAGTCAGAGGTTCCTGGTTGCAAAGGCAAAAAGAGAAAGAGGACGAGTCACGGGGCCCTCATTCTCTGACAAGAAAGCAGACATATTCATCAGAAAAGACAAACTATTTCCTCGAACTAGACTCTAAGAGAAATTTATGGTGGAGGACCTTACATAAGGTACATGAGTATGTATATTTAACACAGATCTCCAGCCCTAGCCGTGGGATTTATCTGTCTTTTAGGAAAGTAAATTTCAGAGCTCAGCAGGTTGACAGCGTCTCTTCAAATTTACAGTGTCAATGTGCAGTAAAGTAGCTGCTTCCCATACCGCGTTTTACTGGACCGTCTATCAATATTTGATCAAATTGGGCCAAAGTTTCAAACTGCCCTTAAATTATACCCAAAGAAAGTGCTTGTAGGTGCAGAATGCCTGAGCAGGCTTCGAAATTGAGTCTTCGGGAGCTGAAAGCATCCTTTAAAAATATATCTGCACCATTTTCTCCAGGCCCCGTCCTTCCTTAGAATACTTAGGATGCAAATCTACCTGCGAATCCACGGCTACCCATAAAAACGCCAGGTCCCTGGGCTCATTTCACACGTACGCACCCAGGTTTGCGGTGCTAATCGTTTGTATACACACCTAATTGTACACACCCCCGACATGAATCGTGTTCCCTGAATATACATGTTTGAGTAAAATCAGAGCTGCTCTGTGTGAGCCTAGAGGATCAACAGAGAGGGTCGAACGTCATCTTTGCTCAGCCGACATCTTCGATGTTTGTATGGAATAATTACATGAACGGGTCCAGTGGTTTTATTACCATGGGGATACACTGTCTGCTATGCCTCCTCTGCTTGTCTAAACCGGGTTTCCAGGACACGATTGAAAACAGGGCTCTCTGGACTCCCCTGGCCACCCCTCAACCAGTCCCAATTTTATCCAAAAGGGAATTATTATCACCCTGTATCCAAAAGTGAATTATCATGTCCCCCACCCCCAAACACTCTCTGTTTCATATTCTTCAAGTTCTCAGGAAGGAAGTTTTGCTGTGATTATAAAAAGAGTTTTGCTAATGGATACATTGCTCTCCTGTAAAGGGGAGGGTTATTTCTCATATCTTATATTAAGGTGTATGATCCTTCAAATGTCCAACGTGAGAAACTCGGTTGATGGTCATGGTTTTTCAAGGTTGGTTCCCATCCTATCGTCAGAGATAGGATCTAGCGAGCCTTTGTCTAGAAAGGAAATGGCAGAAATCGCAGTTGGAGGCCGAATTCTAGCCACATGTTATTCTCCTGAACTGTTAAATATTCAGACTTCAGTATAAACCTAAGCATCTGGAGGTATTTCTCCTTTTGGTATTGTGATTATTGATCAAACTTTTTTTTGGTAATTTACATTTTGTAGCCTCTACACAATAGTACATGACAGTTAGAAAAGCGGAGGTTTTGAACACGGGGAGATGTGATAGTGGCCTTCATACTTGAAATCACTCTAGTTCAAGTTTGCGTTGCAGTATTTTAGTTTAATCTTGTTTTTGTTGTTGTTGTTTGTTAGGTTTTTGCGTTTTTTTACTGGTAGTTGCAGCACGAATGTCATTTTTGTTCTTTGTAGTTAAAACAACAACAGCTAAAGCAACGGCGGGGAATAGTTCATGATAACGAAACCTGTGGGGAAGACGAGTATCTAGGAAATGTCTTCTCCCCGGGATGGCGAGGATTGGGGAAATGTTCTGCTGTTTATGGAGAGGCAAATCGTCCGCTAAAATATCGTGCGCTGGTGAACACGCCGCGGACGCTCGGCGTGAGGAATCTGACCCCAGCCTTTCCCTGAGAACCCCCTGTTTGTGCCATTAGTGTTAAATGTCTGTCAGCCTTTCCGTTGTAGTCACTGTTTTTCTGGGATTTATTACTCAACTCTAAAAACTGGCTCCAGGCTACAAATTGCCATAAAAGAGAGGCCATTCGTGTGGGGAACTTTTTTTCCTTCCTGAAATAGTGTGGGTGGGAAGGAAAGAGAATTCGTTCCAGCCTCCTCTTTTTTGTGTCCAAAGGGAGGTGTGCTTATAACCCCAGGGTACAGTTTGATATTTTACCAAAATAAATATGTACATGAGTAATTATCTTAAAACCGTTGGGTGGCGTGGAGGGCTGATCCTCAGTGGGTCGGGTCAACACGTCAAGTTTTTAGGGGCAACCAAATTCTGTACCATGCTGTGAATTTGGCTTTTCCTGATTTGTGGGTTAAGAGACCTTTCCTTTGCTGGACGGACCCTTATTTTGTGCCATGTGATAACAAGAGACCTATAAGGCGGTCATTAGTTCTTTTTTTTTTTTTTTTTGCGGTACCGGGGATTGAACCCAGGGGCGTTCTACCTCCGCGCTACACCCCCGGCCCTATTTTTTATACTTTATTTTGAAACCGGGTCTCACGAAGTTGTGGAGGGCCTCACTAAGTAGAGAGAGAGAGAGAGAGAGAGAGAAAGACAGGAAGAAAGAGAGAGAGAGAGAGCTGAGGCTGGCCGCGAACCTGGATCCTCCGGTGTCCACCTCCCAAAGTACTGGGATTACAAGCATGCGCCACCACGCCTGGCTCCGGTCATCAGTTCTTGACTCCCAAGAGTTCACGGTCTAGGAGGAGAGGGGGATGAAGCCAGCAGCCTCTGTCCCTGTGAGCCTGTCGTTCAGGTCAACCTTCAGCAATGTGACCCCAGAGGAGGTTGTGTCAGGCATTTGTAAGAGTATGCATGTGCCACTCTATCAGTAAAAACTGTGTTTCATTAAAATATGTACAAGATGGAAATTTCAAAAGGATGAGATAGAAATCATATACATTTACATTAGATATATATTATATATCTGTGTATTAAATGTGTGCAAATATATCGTATATATGTAATTTCAACCTATTTATTCATAGCATAAAAACTCTGGCTGGGTGTGGTGGCACACGCCTGTAATCCTAGTGCTTGGGAGGCTGAGACAGGAGGATCACAGGTTAGAGACCAGACTCAGTGACGTAGCAAGACTCTGAGCAACCTAGCAAGATCCTGTTTCAAAACAAAAAATAAAAAGGGCTGGGGAGTAGCTCAGAAGTAGAATGCCCCTGAGTTCAATTCCTACTACCAAAGAGAAAAGAAAAGAAAATAAAAACAAACCTCTGCCTTTTACTTTTTTATTTTTAATTAATTAATTTATTCGTGGTACTGGGGATTGAACCCAAGGACATTCTACCTCAGAGCTACACCCCCAGCCCGATTTTATTTTTTATTTTGAAACAGGGTCTCACTAAGTTGCTGAGGCTGACTTCAAACCTGAGATCCTCCTCTCTCAGCCTCCCAAGTACTGGGATCATAGGCGTGTGCCACCATGCCCAACTCCTAAATTTTTAAAATGTTATAATGAGAGCAAACTGATCGAACTTGGCTCATGATTTTTTTAAGACCTTGGTTTATCACTTCATGATATATTGTTCCAAATATTGCATTGTAAATTATTATTATTTTAGTTACTTGGTTTAAATGGCTGTCCTATCTGAGATACATAAAATTACACAAATGCAAATGGATACTGCCAAGCTCAAATACTGAAATCCACACAACCCCCTGCACGGGCACGGGCAGAGGCACAGGCATGGACAAGGGGCATTGCCTGGTGACCGGCTGAAATCTAAGTGAGGCACAAGGGGTCACAGCTGTCCCCTACCCCTCAGGGGACACCCCTTACCCCCTGCCCAGGACACCAGAGTTCAACACTATCACATCTAGAAAGAGTCAGGGCTCTGGGTTCAACCTACATTCTCTTAAGATTAAAAAAAAATAGCTATTTCTTACATAAAATATAAATACATGTAAATTCAAGTTCTGATATATTTTTCTTCTATCAGCGCGAATCTTCTTTTGGACCCCTGCCGTGCACACAGTCCTGAGGGAGCCTGAATAAAATGCCACGTGGTCTTCTGATTCTCCTCTACCTGTTAGGAGCTCACTGCTGCTGCTCCTCCTTCCATCCTGCCCCCAGAAAAGCACGCAGCCCTCGCGCCCAGATGGTATCCAAAGTTACACCGGACCCCTCGCTGGTGCGGGAGGCTGCGCGGCCGCCGTGGTGGCCGCTGGCTGATAAGCGCCCCATGTGTACTGCAGATGCGCTCTGTCACCTTCTGTCTCTCTAAACAGGAAATTACTCCTGGCCCTGCTGAGTTAGTGAAAGCAAAGCTTCCCCCTCCAGTGCACAGGGGCGCGCACACACACACACACACACACACACATACACACACACACACCATGCGTGTGCGCACACACACGGTTTGATTGCTGCAATCCAGAGACGACAGGCTCCATGAGTTCCACCATAGCTGCAGCCAACTTGAGACCGAGTTTGCAAGAAGGGAAATGTGTTTCAGCTGTCCACTCCCTCCTACAGCTGGCGCCTCTCGCCCCTACAACTGGAGCCCTATGATTCTCGCAGAAATCCGAATGCCTAGGCATTCCCTCATATTCTTATAAAAAAAGAAAGTCCTTTAAAAGACACACCGACAAAAATTCTACTGTTATCCTTAAGTAAGAAAAAAAAGAACATGTTTATTGTGGCGTGCTTAGAAAGCTAGAACATGCAAGAAAAATCAACCCTCGTATCTATACACGATGTGCTGTTAACACATCCTATACATTATGCCTTTTTTTTTTTTGTGGTACTGTGGATTAAACCCAGGGGCATTCTACCTCTGAGCTACACCCCCAGCTCTATTTTTTTTATTCTTTATTTTGAAACAGGGCCTCACTAAGTAGCTGAGGCTGGCCACCAACCCGGATCCTCTGGTCTCAGCCTCCCAAGTCCTGGGTTTACAAGCATGCGCCACCACGCCCAGCCATTTTATGCCTTTTTAACTAAAATGTTATTATACTTAAACTGCACTATTTTGTAACAGCCTCAAGTTAATGGTATATTTTAAGATCTTCTCATATTTTTAAATAGTGCTGTAGAATTTCATTTTCAATACCAAAATCACATTTCACTGAATAGTGTGCTTTAATTACGTCAATCTCCTATTATTTGATATTTAGATTGTTTTCAGCATCTTTTGCTATCATAATTGTATTCTAAAATAAAAATTATGGCAAAATATTTGAACACATCTATGATTTATTCTCCTAGGATAACTTCCAAACAGTAGAATTACTGAGCCAAAAGGTGTATTTGTAGTTTGTAGGTACCTTCCATACTTATTTAAAAATATTGCATGTGTTCATTAATATTTCTACACACACATTTATATATGCATACATGTATACTTTTGGCTACCTGCATCCACAGGTTTACATCCATGGATTTAATCAAATGTGGATATATATATATATATATATATATATATATAAAACATATATAATATATATAATACATATATATTATATATAGTGTGTGTATATATAATGAAATGTATATAATCAAATATATATTGTGTGTATATATAATTAAATGTGGATCAATGTGTGTGTATACACACACACACACACACACACACACACACACTCTTTTGTGGTACTGGGGATTGAACCCAGGGCATTCTACCTCCAAGCTACACCCTCAGCCCTTTTTATTTTTTTGTTTTGAAACAGGGTCTCACTAGGTTGTTGAGAGTCTCACTGAGTTGCTGAGGCTGACCTCAAACCTGTGATCCTCCTTTCTTAGCCTCTCAAGTACTGCGATTACAGGCATGCACTACCATGCCTGGCTTGGATCAAAAATATTTGAAAATAAAATTTCATCTTTACAGCTGGGTGTGGTGGCACATGCTTGTAATCCTAGTACTGGGGAGGCTGAGATAGGAGGATCGCAGGTTTGCAGTCAGCCTCAGCAACTTAGTGAGACCCTGTTTCAAAATAAAAATTTAAATAGGGCTGGGGCATAGCCCAGAGGTAGAATGCCTCTGGGTTCAATCCCCAGTACCAGAAAAAATAATTGTATCTTTACTGAACCTGTAAACATCTTTTCTTGTCATATATTTCCTAAACAATATAACAACTATTTGCATAGTATTTACACTATACTAGGTATTACAGGTAACATAGAGGTGACTTAAAGTATAGCAGACAATGGACACAGGTTGTGCACAAATTCTTTGCCATTTTATACCAGAGACTTGAGTATCAGCAGATTCTAATATCCTTGGAGGATCCAGGAATCAACACGTATACGGATACCAAGAGAAGACTGTGCTCATGTGACTGCATGTGAAACACAATAGCTTCGTCTCCTACAAACAGTTCTGCTGTGTATGCAGTTGTAGCCTGAGCATACTTACGATGCTTTCATCTTAACAGATGAGAAAAAAAATGGTTTCCCGAGTCAGCAATGGGTGCACTGAATCCCAAAACCTGAGTAGCAGGAAGAGGAAAGGGCAGAGGCAGCGGACAGTGTTTTCCAGGTGGGATAACAAGTGTGAGTTCCGAAGAGGTCAGGTACGCTGGGTTCAAGGTACCTACAGCAATTTCAGCTTGGCAAGAGCACAAATAGCAGGTTAGGAGGGAGGGAGATAGGAGAAACCGAAAGAACTAGAAATCCAGACTCTGGAAGTCACACTGCAAACAGCACTGTGGAGCCATGTAAGGTGTTATTTAAGTAGGGGACCACTGTGTCTGCCAGGTCAAGATGTATGGGGAAGGGGAGGGAGTAGGGAGGGAGCCGGGGTGGAGGAAGTTCTCCAAGGGCTGTTGTGCATCTATGTCCCCATCACTCTGAACTGCCTTCTGATGTGAGTACCATGCACCCATAAAAAGTATTTAAAAATTAAAAACGTGGTTGGAGCAACACAAGACTATAGTCAGCGGTCAGGAGAGAAGTGGGGGCTCGCCGAGGATACCAGTTGTGGGGGTTGGGGTGGAGTGGGGGAAGGGCTGGGGATGGGCACCAGGAGCAAGTTAATGAGCCCCTAAGAAGTCAAAGAAAGAGAGTGCAGGAATCCACAGCCTCTTCTCTGCCTCAGGCTCCATTTAGGAGGTCTTGTGGGCAAATGTTGGTGGACACTAACAGACTCGGGATCGTAGTCCCACCATGGGAAGTCCTGGAAGGGCTCCACTGATCAGGCCCATGAAAGCGGAGATCTTTAGGGGTTTCTACTGCGTCCTCCTTTACCTGGGTGGATTTCCTAACAGTGAAGAATGTGTGTCTCAGGTCACGGGAAAAGTGTCGATTTCTCAACTCAGCATCCACAGGGTCCTTGGCTTATGTGACAGAAAAGAATTTCAGCACGTGCTAGGCAGAAATATAGACAGAGGTTTATTTAGGAATGTAGGAAACACACATGAGATAGCATGGGCTATCTCAAGAGGGAGCGAGGCCCTTTGGGGGTTTCAGGCTCCTCTTTTCTAGGGGGCTTTCATGAGGGGTGGGCAGGAAGAGGTGTGTGAGGATGATCTCAGGCTGGTAGTCTTGGTAGTCTCCAGACAATTTCTGGTGATCTGGTCAGCCTCAGGGTCCTAGGCTGACCGAGGTACCCATTATCTGGTTAGTAGATAAGCTGGAGAATGTCCTAAATTATAGGTTTCTCATGATATCATATCTGTCTTGTTAACAATGCACAGGGCAATTATAGTTTCTTGTAGTTAACTCCAGGATCTACAGATTTCCCAGGAATTTGGAAGAGACAGGCCTGGGAAAGAGAACTGGTTTGGGGATTAAAAGTTGAGGCACCTTAGTACTAGGTTCTTATATTAAAGTCATATTTTACTTCTCCTTCCTGACTGTCTCTATTTATTTCTTCTATCCTACATCACTCAGTATGAACTATAAGAAACTCACCCCACCCGTAGCCTTCTTCAAACCATCGTCTTGTTTCAGTTAAGAATGACGTGGAGCCGGGAGTAGTGGCACGTGCCTGGAGTCCCAGTACTTGGGAGGCTGAGATAGGAGGATCGCGGGTTGGAGGCCACCTTCAGCAACGTACCGAGACCCTGTTTCAAAATAGAAAGTTAAGCCAGGCATGGTGGTGCACACTTGTAATCCCAGTACTTGGGAGGCTAAAACAGGAGGATAGCAGGTTTGCGGCCAGTCTCAGCTACTTAGTGAGGCCCTCTGCAACTTAGTGAGACCCTATTTTAAAATGAAGAATAAAAAATAGGACTGGTGGTGTAGCTCTGAGGTAGAATGCTCCTGGGTTCAATCCCTAGTACCACAAAAAAAAAATAGAAATTTTAAAAAAGGAGCTGGGGATGTAGCTTAGTGGTAGAATGCCTGTGGGTTCATTCCCCAGTCCCACAATGAATGAATGAATGAATCAATCAATCAATCAACCAATTAACCCCCAGGAACCCACCTTCTCCAGCCACACCCCATCTGCCTAGGTGACCACCCAGTAAATCCATTACAATGGATTTATCTACTGATGAGACTACAACCTTCATGACTTAACTATATCAACCTTGAGCTCCTCAGGGGACATTCTATATCAGACCATAGCAGTGACCCACCCAGGAACATGTACCCCTCCATCTCTACAGCAGCCACTGTTCTGAACTGAATGTTTATACTTTTGTTTTTCCTTATAATTTTACCACCTGGGTTTATATCCCAGAACAACATATTGTTTGACCTATTGCGTAGCTACACAGGCAGGTACGAAAATATTCATGATGGCATTATGCATGGTAGCCAAACATCTTTATGAAGGGAGAATATAAAAATAGGTTGTGGTAGACCCGGCATGGTGGTACATGCTTGTAATCTCAGTACTTGGGAGGCTGAGACCAGAGGATCCTGGTTCGCGGCCAGCCTCAGCTACTTAGTGAGGCCCTCCGCAGTTTAGTGAGGCCCTGTTTCAAAATAAAGAATAAAAAATAGGGCTGGGGGTGTAGCTCAGAGGTAGAATGCCCCTGGGTTCCATCCCCAGTACCACAAAAAAAAAAAATAGGTTGTGGTTTATTCGTCACACAAAGGATTACCATGCAGGCATCAAGATACACAGACCACACCTATGTGAATCATGGATGGATTTCAGAAAAATGTGTGAACACACACACACACACACACACACACACAACACAAATTGCAGATATATAGTGGGATAGTATTCTTTTTAAAATAAAACACAAAGTGAGAAGTGCTATCTTGTTTCTTAAGAAACTCTGAGAGTTTGGAACTTTTGTGATATCTCACAATTTTGAAATGTTGGAAAGTAATTTATTATACTAAAGAACTACTGTGTGTTGGACATGTTGGCACACGCCTAGAGTCCCAGTACTTGGGAGGCTGAGACAGGAGGATCTCAGGTTCAAGACCAGCCTCAGCAACTTAGTGAGACCCTGTTTCAAAATAAAAAATAAAGCAGGGCTGGGGGTGTGGCTCAGAGGTAAAATGCTCCTGGGTTCAATCCCTAGTACCAAACAAACAAACAAAAACAAAAAACCTACTACATTTGTCAAATAAAATATGTCTTTGGATGACGTCCTTTCTGTGAGCTGTTTCCTTTGACCTCTGCTTTCAGGCAGAGCAACTCTTGCTTTAACATTTATAAAGCGCCTGCCTACTGTGTGCTAGTTACCAGGGACACTTCATTTAAGTCTGCTCAGGTTGAGGCCCTAGTTGATACTGTTCCCATCTTATCAATGAGATCAATGAGGCACAGAATGATCAACTGGTTTACCCTAAATTACACTCTCAGGAAGTAGCACCACTGAGATTTGAACCCAGTCTGTTTGCCTTAAAGTTCCCATTCTTTTTTTTTTATTTATTTTTTGTGGTTCTGGGGATCGAACCCAGAGGCATTCTACCTCCGAGCTATACCCCCAGCCCCGTTTTATTTTTATTTTGAAACAGAGTCTCACTAGGTTGCTGAGAATCTCACTACTTGCTAAGGCTGTTCTCTAACCTGCGCTCCTCCTGTCTCAGCCTCCCAAGTGCTGGGATTACAGGCCTGTGCCACCACACCCAGCTTAAAGTTTCCATTCTTAACTCCTTTGCTAAACACCTCTTCCTTCCTACCTCGGGGCTGGATTTTGGTGAACATGGGAAGTCCACAGATGGCACTGTTCCTAAGGTTTTACTTTCCCTGGAAGTACAGCATGAACTTGAAAAATAATCAACCCAAGTTTTGCCCAACAGGAACTGCAGAGTGTCATTTTCAAAGAGAAAATTCTAACTCAGCTGGCCAAGAAGCCAAGGTTGGACATACCCGTGGTCCGCAAGAATCAACAGGGGTTTCACGTGGCTGTGTGATGACGCTCTGGTCACAAGCGTTCATTCTGGTGACTGTTTATAATCGGCTTCCTGCATTCTAGTGTGATCCAGATATAGATATTGTCAAAGGGTCACAGTATATGTCGTTTCTCTTTCAAGCCAGTGGACATCGATTTTCTAATTAGCGAGGTCCGCCGGGCATAGTGGCGCACGCTTGTCATCCCAGTACTTGGGAGGCTGAGACCGGAGGATCCGGGTTCGAGGCCAGCCTCAGCTACTTAGTGAGGCCCTCTGCAACTTAGCAAGACCCTGTTTCAAAATAAAGAATAAAAAATAGGGCTGGGGGTGTAACTCGGAGGTAGAATGCCCCTGGGTTCAATCCCCAGTACTGAAAAAAAAAAAGAAAAGTCTAATTAGCAAGGTCCTCCACAACATAGTGAGACCCTGTTTCAAAATAAGAAAACACACACACACACACACACACACACACAAAAACCCCCACAGGACTGGGAGTTTAGCTCAGAAGTCAAATGTCCCTGGGTTCAATCCCCAGTGCCACTAAATCAATCAGTCAATCAATCAATCAATCAATCAACAAAAAACAAACATAAAATAAAAATACCTCTTCTTTTGGCTATAAAAGAAATACATTCTAAAGTACAAGAAAGAAACGAAAGCTTGCCTACTGTTAACATTTGGACCATGCCTGGCGACTAATAATATGATAGTCCAGTCGCAGGAAGTGTATAATACAATAGCATCCAGAATTTTCTCTTGGTGCTTATGGTCAATATCTTTTCCTATCTGTAAATAAAGATGCACATGAGAGGGCCGAGCAAGGGATTAAGGTTGCATCCATACAAAGTTTCACTACCAATCTCATACTAACTAACTAATCTCATACCATACTAACACAGTATGGAGAGGGAGTGAGGGAGAGAGGGAAGGAGGGAGAGGGCGCCGGTGCATGTGCGAATGTATCACTCTGAATCTCATTACAATGTATAATTACATTGCACCAATTAAAGTATTTTTTAAAAAAGATGCAAATATGAAATCCCAGTGACTCTTATTGCATTGTCTGGATTTAACATATTTGCTTGGCCCCGTTGCTGAACACCGTTTTGTTTGTCTTTGTTAACTTCCTTTGATTCTAAACAACACTGAGCTGAACATCCTGCTGTTCATATACTTGAATACTTGTCGATGTATCTCCCTGGGCCAGAGCCCTAGAAGTGGAATTGCTCTAGACTTGGCCTGTTTTATGGCTTTTATTACTTATTGCCAAATTACCCTAGAAGGGATAATTTATCGAGTCGCACAGAAAGGGCTTGCTTACTGGGATTTAATATGCATTCGCTTTGAAGGCAACATTGTAGCCTGTCATGTCTGGGACCCTGAGGTCCCCTCTGATGTAAATCAAAACATTTGAGTTAACAACATTCAGCCTTGTCAGTCACCCACAAATTATAGGAGCCTCCTCTGTCTTTGTCAATAACAAAAAAAGGGGAAAATTGCCCCCAAAATGGCATAAAAATTAGGAAGCAGACAAGTAGTATCTAAAAGAAGACAAGAGAGACAGCAGTGGAAGAATTTCAGAACCAGACTGGGGTCTGTCGGGAGAGGCTGGTGGCGGCTGACTGCTGAGAGCTCATGGACGGGGACCGTCGTCATCCCAGGACGTCACAACTTACAGACACCAGCACAGAGCGCCTGCAGAGGGCTGAGGCCATCAGTGGGCGAGGGGAAGTCAGGCTCTCCCACACTGGCAAGAAGGGAATCTACTTAAGCCGTAAATCCTGCCCTGACTTTGCATAATTCTCTACAAAAAAAAAAAATTCTAATTTTCAGCTTTTGTATTCTATAGAAGAGAAGAGGTTACTGAAAAGAAGCCAAAATTTTGAATTTTGTTTTCTTGGTAAATAGAGTATACTCTACCATAATGAGAACAAGTGTCATCTAGTACACACCCAAACCAGTAACCTAGTCATTTATTGTCATTATCAAATGTTAATTACTGTACATATGTGTCTGCTGTTCACTCATCTCTGAAATAGTCTCCAATGCAGAAAAGCGCATAGCCCATGTACAGCAAGGTTAATTAAAAAAAAAAAGGAAAAGAAAAAGGAATTCAAAACCTGTGATTTTAAGAACTTTATGAGTCTCTCAAAGACTATAAGCCTGGTCTTGTGGCACATGATGCATGCCTGTAATACCAGTACTTGGAGGGGGCTGCAACAGAGAGATCACAGGTTCGAGACCAGCCTCAACAACTTGGCGAGACTCTCAGCTACCTAGTGAGGCCCTGTATCAAAACCAGAAATTTTTAAAAAAGGACTTGGGGTGTAGCTCAGAGGCAGAATATTCCAGGGTTCAATCCCAGTAACACACACACACACACACACACACACACACACACACACACACGACTATAGTTATGGGTCTGATATATGCAAGCTGGTATTTCTAGCCACTAGTGCAGGTTCCTCTTTTCTGCTACAATCCAGCCGTGCTGTGCTTCTTACCACCAAATCCTCCAAGAGACAGCAAAGCCCCCTTAGCAAGCAAGAGTCCAGCACATGTCCCATACCAAACAACAGTACTCTGTGTCTCTGTTTTAACATCTGAGCGGAGGGCTGTTTGACAGGTTTATGGCTGACGAGTTCGATAGCCACTCATGCAGCACAATTATGTTTGAGCTTATTTGATGAATCAACTTGATGTTCCCCATCATCCCCCTAGCCTTCGTGAGCTTAGGTGCCCAATTTTCTGCTGGAGGTAAAAAAGGGAGCTCTGAAATCTGGCTAATCCCGTCACATCCGCAGGACCTGTCTGCTAGAATATGTTCCCGTCTAGGCCCAGACACAAGAAGAACCACTTGGTCATACCCATTCGGGCCATAGGTGGGTCCCTGGGCCGGCTCGGAGCCAGGGTTCCAGAGGCCAGCAATTGCCTGTGAGCTCTTAAATAATTTTGTGGTGAAGAAAGCACAGAGTTCATTCTCGAAGCATGTGGGGGTCAGACTCTGGGGAAAAATTATTTCCTATTGCTGGACTCAGTTTGGTAGGGATTTGTGAGAATTGACTGAGAGGCATAAAGATTTCCTGAGTTTTCCCCTCCTGGCAATTGTCTCCTCCCCGCCCCCGAACTCCCTGCTCCCCAGGAGGCCGGCTAGCGGAGTGGTGGAGGGCAGGGTGTGGGCGTGCAAAGGCCTGTGCAGAAATCCTGTGCAGGAATCTCATCATTGTGCAACACGGGGCTGGCCAGTTACTCCGCTCCTCCGTGACTCTCCTCACTCTGGGAAATGTGCGTGATAGCATGGGTGCTCCTAAAGTTGCATGAGAATTAAATACAGTCCTGCGCTGTGAAAAGACGGTTCCTCAATGACGGACCACGAATACGAAGGTGGTCCTGGACGATGATAATGGGGCCGCCCCAGCCTCTGGCTTGAGAACTTCCTAAAGAGACTCCCTTCCTTTTAAGCCCCCCTTAGCAACACTGCATATATTTGGCGATTCTCTGCAAGGCCTGAGAATTTGAGTTCCACCTCTTGAAGCCAAACTCTACTCCTTGTGCTTTTTCTGCTGGGGATAAAGGAGTTTTTCTTTAGGAACAGTGCCAAGAATGAGAAAATATAAAGAAACTACTTTAAAAAAAATGTCTAACAGGATTTTTTTTGTTGTTTTGGTACTGGGGACGGAACCCAGGGGCATTCTACCTCCGAGTTAAACCCTCAGCTCTATTTTATCTTTTTTATTTTGAAACAGGGTCTCACTAAGTTGCAGAGGGCCTCACTAAATTGCTGAGACTGGCCTCAAACCTGTGATCCTCCTCTCTTGGCCTCCCAACTACTGGGATTACGAGCATGCGCCACCACTCCCAGCCTAACAGGTTTTTAGTGCAGGGATCACTGTAATTTCTTTGTTGTTGTTGTTGTTGTTGTTGTTGTTTTTTGCATTACTGGGGATCGAACCCAGGGGCATTCTACCTCCGAGCTCCACCCCCAGCCCTATTTTTTATTCTTTATTTTGAAACAGGGTCTCACTAAGTTGCAGAGGGCCTCACTAAATAGCTGAGGCTGGCCGCGAACCCGGATCCTCCCGTCTCAGCCTCCCAAGTACTGGGATTACAAGCGTGCGCCACCACGCCCGGCAGATCACTGTAATTTCTACTTTCTTTTCTAGTTCCTTGGTTGTCCGGCTCAGGCTGCATACTCTAACTCACATTGTAAAGAAAAAGGTGTTTTTAATTAAAATATAGGATGTCTATAGTCTTAGTTTATAAAAAAATAAACTGTCAGGCATGGTGGTGCATGTGACAAGTGACAGGTGACGGTGGCTCACCGCATCAGCAATTGGGTTGGCCGGGGACTTGGCTTGTGCAGTCCACACGTATTGACTGAGCCCCGCCCACGTGCACGGGTACATGGGTGAGGTGGAAAGAAGAGGGTATTTTGGAGAGAGCAACAGATATTAGCCCTGTCACTTACTAACAGGTGAGGTGGTAGAAAGGGCTGGGTCAATGCCTGGCACAGAGATGTTGCTCAACTCTTCCTGTTTCATGCCAGGAGTTTCCCATCATCCCCCGCTCCACTGACCCAAAGTCACATCTTGCATAGTAAGGGGATGACTGTGGCAGTCTTATAGACTAAGACATCTGTGGAACCTGGCACAGGACATGGGGCATACTATATTCTCAATAAACATTGTGGAGTGAGAAAAAGAATGGCTCCGTGAGTAAATGACTAGACTGAGCTCAATTTGCCGTATTCCTACAATAATAATATTTACTAGTAAATCAGCGCGTGAGAGACAAGAGATACAGATGGTTAAAGCATGGACTTTGATCAGACTTTCAACAACCTAGAGAGACCCTGTCTCAAAACAAAATATAAGAAGTTGCTGGGGGCGAGCCCGGCATGGTGGCACACACTTGTAATCCCAGTATTTGGGAGGCTGAGACAGGAGGATCGCAGGTTCATGGCCAGCCTCAGAAACTTAGTGAGGCTCTCATCATCCTAGTGAGACCCTGTTTCAAAAATGAAAGAATAAAATAGGACTCAGGGTGTAGCTTGCAGGTAGAATGGCCCTGGGTTCCATCCCCAGTAACACACACACACACACACACACACACACACACACACACAAAAAGAAGGGCTGGGGTGTAGCTCACAGGTAGAAAGCCCCTGGGTTCAATCTTCAGTACCAAAGCAACAACAATAACAAAACAAAAACAAAAACATAAAAACCCATGGACCTGGGTACTAATCTAGGTTTGAAATACTAGCCAGGTGTTGGACAGCCCCTGGGTTCAATCATCAGTACCAAAACAAACAAACAAACAAACACAAACAGAAATCCATGGACTTGGGAGAACTCAGTACTAATGTAGTACTCAGGGAGAACTCAGTACTAATCTGTGTTTGAAGTTCTAGCCAGGTGTTGGACATGTCTGTGAAGCTCTCTTCCCTCATTTGCAAATTGAGTGTAATAAGATCTGTGCTAGAGGGTTGTTGACTTAAAACTGGGAAACACACTAGCTTTTATGGTCATTTTTGCAAAATAAGGCGTCTTCCCTCTATAGACCTTGAGTCTATCTGTTCAGCATCTTCTCTGTGCCCTGCACCGCACTGGGCACTCGGCGCTAGCAATGAAGGGTGAACAGGATAGACGAGGTCCCTGACTTCATGGAATGGACAAGCTGATGGGCGAGCTAGGCAGTAGCCACGGGATGATGTTAGATGTGGCGGAATTCCTGAGAAGGTAATCAAAGAGAACGGGCCAGCTGTGTGGGGGGCGGGTTATTTTAGAGGAGATGGTCAAGAAACCGGTCCTTTGATGAGGATCCATGGAAACAGATTGTCCAATGGGAAGGGTCCAGGCAGGGTGGGATCTGAGGACAGACCTTTGCAGGCTGGGAGGACAGCAAGCTCAGAGGACTGAGATGGGAGCACTTGTTCTTGAGTTCTGGGCCCATCCCGGACAAGGAAGAGAAGGGCCCAGGACGAAGTCCAAGGTCTTCAGCAGTCCACTCTGATAGGGCTTTGGAGATCAGAGTCAAAGATGTGTGTTTATTCTGTGTCTACTGGCAGGCTCTGCAGCTCAGTGATGGACGGAGTCTGGTTCTCAGGTCAAGGTAGATGACCCCAGCAGCTGGGAAGAGTCTGGGGTGGGAGGGGAAGCAGGAAGACAGGGTAGGAGGCTCCCGTGCAGGAGAGACCATCCTTATTGGAACGAAGGAGCTGGCCGTGGCAAGGGAGACAGGAAGGGCCTGGACACGGTTAGAGAGAGAAGCGCAGGATGTAGGTTGGGGTGAGACAGAGAAAAGAAGGCGACTGGCTCTGTCCCCGCTGCTAAACAGCCTGGTGACTCGAGCTGTGTGGCTTATTCCCTGGGTGCTTCTTGATGCTCCTCTGAGGCTTGTCACTAGGCGCCCCGATCTCAGTAGCGATGAGTCCTCTTCTCTCCTGTGGGACTGAGCTGGGTGTCGCAGGCTCTGGCTCCCAGGAGAAGTGAAATCAACCACGGTTCAAGGGGAAAAGGCAGCCCAGCAGAGATTGCTTTCTGGAATGGTGTGTGTGTGTGTGTGTGTGTGTGTGTGTGTGTGTGTGTGTATTACTAGAGTTTGAACTCAGGGGCATTCTACCTCTGAGCTACACCCCCAGCCCTATCTTATTCTTTATTTTGAAACAGGGTCTCACTAAGTTGCGGAGGGCCTCACTAAGTTGCTGAGGCTGGCTACAAACCTGCCATCTTCCTGTCTCAGCCTCCCAAGTACTGGGATTACAGGCACGCACCACCACACTCAGATTTTATTTTTTTTAATTCAATATTTACGTGAGCCTAAGTGTCATAAAAGAAACTTGTTGTAAAAACTTAAGGGGCAATAGATTGAAACCAGGAAACATAAGATCTAAGATAGGAACTATAAGAATATAACAGGGTAGCAGGATCCATTGATTTATTGATTCCACATGGATTTGCCATTTCTGTGCTCTGTGATGGGATGTAGGAAGTGAGCCAGACAGTGGCCCCTGCCCTCCTGGAGCTTACAGTTTAATGGGGAAGACAGGTAGTAAAGAAACTTTATAAAGCTGAGTGTGGTGGTGCACGCTTGTAATCCCAGTACTTGGGAGACCGAGACCAGAGTATCTGGGTTTGCAGCCAGACTCAGCTACTTCGTGAGGCCCTCTGCAACTTAGTGAGACCCTGCTTCAAAATTTTAAAAAATAAATAAAATGAAATATGGCTGGGGGTGTAGCTTAGAGGTAGAATGCTCCTGGGTTCAATCTCCAGTACCAAACCAAACCAAACAACTTTCAACTTATATATTATAAAAATATATTATAAAACAAATTTCCTTTGAAGCTAAAATAATAAATAGAAAAATATTAGAAAGTTTATATTTTGAATGTACTTTTAATAATATGTATGTATATTTGTATCTGTGTAATCTATATACATAGAGAGGATACAGAATATATTTTAAAATGAAAAAATCACTCTATAGTATATATTATGTATATCATATACAATATAGTGAGGCTGAATTTATTTATGATTTTTATTGTATATATTATTAGTATATGTGTATTTATAATGTATATATTATATAAAGTATATTATATATTATATAAAGTATATTATATATTATATAAAGTATAGGACATCTATATGCCATAGATTTATATAGGTACATAATAATACATACTCAGATAAATTATAAAACATTATATATCATTATGTCACATAGACTTTATATTATATGCATGTGTTTAGATAAATTTTATATTATATGCATGTGTTTAGATAAATCTTTTTGAAGGGATCATATTTTTTAAATTTTTCACCTTTACGAAAAAGTTTCATGAGTATTATTTTGATCATTAAATATTCCTTACATTTTAATAGCTGCAGAGTAATCCACTGTTTAAATGTATAGCACTGTAATTTGTTTAATTGCGGTATTAGTGTACTGTGATTCTCCTAACATTGGGCATTTAAGCTGTGTCTACTTTTTCCCCTGGTAATTCCCATTGTGAGGAATCCTGTTAGCTAAATAAGGATTATTTCCGTATGAGGAAGCCCTGGTGCAGGTTTCTCGGCTCTTGCCAGTGCCACCCTGGCTGGGTCACCCGGTGCCACGTGACAGGCACAGGGCAGTGAGACCCCGGTGAGCAGAGACGAAGCGGGTCTTTGTTTCCTCTACGTCAGACTCTTCTGCACAGAAAAGCTCGTGTAAGAAAGTCAAAGCCCCAAGTCAGACTGGTGCTTAGAAGCAGGAATCCTGAAGCCGGGCGTGGTGGCGCATGCTTGTAATCCCAGTACTTTGGGAGGTGGAGACCGGAGGATCCGGGTTCGCGGCCAGCCTCAGCTCGCTCTCTCTCTCTCTCTCTCTCTCTCCTTAGTGAGGCCCTCCGCAACTTTGTGAGACCCGGTTTCAAAATAAAATATAAAAAATAGAGCCGGGCATGGTGGCGCACGCTTGTAATCCCAGTACTTTGGGAGGC
>PVJS01012336.1:14935-44183 GCA_004027185.1 Glis glis | reverse complement strand
TACTTGGGAGGCTGAGACAGGAGGATTGAAGGTTCAAAGCCAGCCCCAGTAACTTAGTGAGGCTCTTAGCAATTTACTGAGACCCTGTTTCCAAATAAAAAATAAAATAGGTCTAGGGGTATAGCCTGGATGTAGAAGGCCCCTGGGTTCCATCCCTAGTACCACACACACATACACACACACACACACACACACACACACACAATCCTCAAGAAAATTTCATTCACAGTACATATAACTTTGGGTGAATTACTCTTATCTCACAGCAGTCCTTACATTTTCTTAAAGTTCTTGATCTGCCACGCAGTGGCTTTCCTCATCTTCTGCAGAGCTAGGACCCTGTAAGCCAAGTCCCAGGTAGGCTCTCCGGAGAGGATTCTTTTTTTTTTTTTTTTTTTGCGGTACTAGGGATTGAACCCAGGGGCTTTCTATCTCCAAGCTACATCCCCGGCCCTATTTTTTATACTTTGTTTTGAAACAGGGTCTCACTAAGTTGTGGAGGGCCTCACTAAGTAGCTGAGGCTGGCCGCGAACCCGGATCCTCCGGTCTCCGCCTCCCAAGTACTGGGATTACAAGCGTGCGCCACCACACCCAGCACCTGAGAGGATTCTTAAGCATTGACTCGTACCTGATTAAATGAGCACCATTCTAAAAAATGACATTCTGGTCAAGGCCTTGTATAACTGATTTTCCCCATTATATCCTGGTAAAAAGAAGGATGGATATTCTTTGACTCTGTGCAGATACATAACTATGCTGCCATGAAAAGTAAGGAGAACTGGTGAGAGATTCTGAATTCTTGTCTGGGTTGTATGGCTCAGTGAGACTCAGATATCACTTTAAAATGTTTATATCAGGTTAGGCCCCGGCTGGGGGAGTAGGTTGAAGTTGCCTAAGATGCCTGGTGGGCTAGGGCACGGGGACTTGTGAAGGGAGCGCGAGGAGGCAGTGAGCAGAGACCCACGGCAGGCACCGAGCCTGCCTTCCCTACACCATGCTCACAGAGGGTGTGGATGTCCTTAAGTTTTGGCTGGCCAAGTTACTGGAGCCAATATGTGAGGCTGACCCTTCAGCCTTAGCCAACTATGTTGTAGCCCTGGGCAAGAAGGATAAACCTGAGAAAGAATTGAAAGCCTTTTGTGCTGATCAACTTGATGTCTTTTTACAAAAAGAAACTTCAGGTTTTGTGGACAAACTATTTGAAAGTCTATATACTAAGAACTACCTTCCACCTTTGGAACCAGTTAAGCCTGGGTCCAAACCACTAGGTCAAGAAAAGGAAGAAATTAAAGAAGAGGTATTTCAGGAGACAGAAGAGGAAGAAGAATGAGCTGGCAGAAAAGAGATATATCCTAGTCCCCAGAAAACTCATTCAGAATCCAGTGAATGAAAGACACACGAGGAAAGAAAGAGAAGATGGCACCATGGGTGGAATGAATTATACCGTGAGAAGTATGACTGGAGAAGGGGCTGGAGGAAGAGCCGAGGCCTGAGTTGAAGTAGAAGCCGAAGCAGGGGGCACAGCAAAGACCAGGATCCAAATAGGAATGTTGAGCACAGGGAAAGATCAAAGTTTAAGAGTGAAGGCAACAACATGGAGAGTTCCTGTGTGCCGGTGTCTGCACCACCTCCCAGCTCTTCTGAGCAGTATTCCTCCCGGGCACAGTCTATTCCCCACTCTGCCGTGATTGCACCTGATCACCGTTCTGAAAACACAACTGAGAGTTGGTCTAATTACTACAACAATCATAGCTCTTCCAATTCTTGTGGTTGAAACCCACCACCAAAGAGGCGACGCACTGATTAAGATGAATGAGGATTTTGTGTACTTGGTGACCTTGGTCAGTTCGATCATGGAAATGATCCTCTAGTTGTTGATGAAATTGCTCTGCCAAGTATGATTCCTTTCCCACTTCCTTCTCCTGGGCTTCCTCCTCCTCCACCTCCTGGAGTGTTAATGCCTCCAAAGCCAGGCCCTGGCCCAGGTCCAGGCCATAGCATGGGACTTGCTGTTCCCCAAGGACATGGTCAGTCACCACCTTCTGTTCTGCTTGCCATACCAAAACCACGCATATCACAGTCAAACTTGATAAACAGTCATGACCAGCCCGGGACAAGTGCAGTGCCCAGTCTTGCACCAGTGGGTGCAAGACTACCCTCTCTTTAATCCCAGAACCTCCTCTCTGCACTATCAGAACAACAGCCCATGCACTTTTGTGAACATGGTGCTGCCGCATTTGAGTGGCTTCAGGTGGGGACCACCTCCTCTTCTGGCATCTTGCTTGGTACTACTTCGCAACCTCATGTGATCCTCCATTGGGTATCATACCTCAGTCTCCAGCCCTACCCCTCTGGTCCCAGATACATGTGAACCGGATGGTTATAACCCAGAAGCTCCTAGTATTACCAGTTCTGGTAGATCACAGTACAGACAGTTCTTTTCACGAACACAGACACAGCACCCTAACTTGATTAGCCTAACATCTGGAGATATGGATGCAAATCCAAGAGCTGCTAATATTGTCATCCAGACTGAACCACCAGTTCCTATTTCAATTAATAGCAACATAACCAGAGTAGTCTCAGCTGCAAACCAAGGGTTCAAAGCCCATCAGCTACAAATAGCATGGCACAAGCCCAAGGTACTATCTATATCCACTGAGACAGAGGAAGAGGAAGTGAAGAAGGAGGAAACAGAAACCTAAGATTTGTTCTTGCATGATGATGACAATGAAGATGAAGATGAGTCTTTCCCGGCATGGTGGTGCATGCTTGTAATCCCAGTGCTTGGGAGGCTGAGATAGGAGGATCAAAGGTTTGTGGCCAGCCTTAGCTACTTAGTGAGGTCCTCTGCAATTTAGTGAGACCCTGTTTCAAAAATAAAGAATAAAAATAGGGCTGAGGGTGTAGCTTGGAGGTAGAATGCCCCTGGGTTCAATCCCCAGTACCGCAAAAAAAAAAAAAAGATGAGTCTTGAGTCTTGTTTATGGTGAAGATGAAATCTGATGTGAGCTGTTTAGTTTTTTAGTTTTTAGGAATATTGTTTAGAAGAACAACTTTTTTTTTTTTTTAGTACTAGGGATTGAACCCAGGGGCATTCTACCTCTGAGTTATAGCCCCAGCCCTATTTTATTATGAAACAGGATCTCACTAAGTTGCAGAGGGCCTCACTAAGTTGTTGATGCTGGCTGTGAACCTGTGATCCTCCTATTTCAGCCTCCCAAGTACTGGGATTACTGTCATGCACCACCTTGCTCGGCAGAAGAAGAACTTTTAAAATTATTTAAAGAAGTCAATGAGCCAAAAAAATTTTATTTTTCAACAGTAGGTTTAAGAACAGTAAGTTTGCTATTTAAACACATCTCGTAATTGTACATAATATGAAAGTACCAAAGGCCTAGTGACTTTTACACATGAAGAGACACAGGAATGACATGGATCATCTCTAGAGCCTTACTTTCCACACCACCTGTTTTTTTCTGTTGTTGTTTGTTTTTGGGGGGATACTGGGGATTGAACCCAGGGGCATTCTACCTCCAAGCTAACCCCCAGCCTTATTCTTTATTCTTTATTTTGAAACAGGGTCTCACTAAGGTTGCGGAGGGCCTCACTAAGTAGCTGAGGCTGGCCACGAACCCGGATCCTCCTGTCTCAGCCTCCCAAGTACTGGGATTACAAGTGTGCGCCACCACGCCCAGCTATTACTGATAATTTTTAGATGTGAAAGGTAGCTGGGCATGGTGGCTCATGCCTGTAATCCCAGTACTTGGGTGGGAGGCTGAGACAGGAGAATCTCAGGTTCGCAGCCAGCCTCAGCAACTTAGTGAGACCCTGTTTCAAAATAAAATAATAAAATAGGGTTGGAAATGTAGCTCAGAGGTAGAATGTCCCTGAGTTCAGTTTCCAGTACCAAAATAAAAAAATATGAAAGGTTATGAAGGTTCATAATAAAAAATGCAACTTATAAAGAAATTTGTATGTTTCTTTGGCATTTAAAACTAATAAAATCCATTTCAAAAAAGTCTGTAGACAAAACATCTCTAAAGATAATTAAGCTTCTTTCAAAATAGACAGTGAATATTACTTAACTGATTGATTAAAATGGATGGGCATTCACAGTGGCCAAATCATGGAACCAACCTAGGTGTCCATCAACAGATGAATGGATTACAAAATAGTGGGAAATACACACAATGGAATTCTACTCAGCAATAAAGAAGAACAAAATAACATCATTTGCAAGAAAGTGGAAGGATCTGGAGAACATTATGTTAAGTGAGATCAGTCAATCACAAAAAAAGAAGGGACATATGTTTTCATTAATATGTGCAACCTAAGGAGTAGTAGGGTCACACAAGGGACTCCAGTTGATAATGGAGAACCCTCAACAGAACAAGGGAAGTGGTACAAGGGAAGGGGGATGGCAAGAAAGAAGTGAATTAATGGAATTACTATCATAAACAATATCTACATGTGAAAATATACCAACATCATTCTTGGTACTTCATACGGGTGGGGGGAAGTGGGGGGCACTAAGAGCTGTATGCATATATGTTAACATCAAATAGATATTCATTGCATTGTAAGACTCCAATGCACCAATAAAAGCACGTTAAAAAAAAATGGATGGGCATAATTTTTAAAAAATTCATCCCGAGCGTCAGGCATCTTCCCTAGCAGAGGTATGTGCTTGAGAAACAGAGGATTCACAGCTTAGATGAATAGGTGCACAGGTTTCTCATTTCTTTCCTGCATGATCGGATGTGATTTTGGGGAGCTCCTTCTACAGACGTTGCTGGTTCAGGAAGTTCCTGTCGCACCAGAGTCGGGTGGTTGTGGTCTGTTTTACTGTTTATGTGTTATGAGTGAAACTCCTCCAACATTGCAGAAGCTGCCAAGATCACTCAGGTAGAAAGAACAAGACACAGTGTAATAACTCTCTCAAGGAGTAGACCATCAAGTGGACCCAGGGCCAGGCAGGGCCTGAGCAGGTAACAACCCAAGTCAGAGGAGCTGCAGTGATTAGAGGGGTAAATGGATGATCAGAACAGAGATTTGGCAGAGGCGAGGTTTGGGTTTTATGGATTGTTAGCAGGTTTGTGTGAGCTCATTTTACAAATGTGAATTGGCATGATTCTTAATAATTACTGAAAATGTCCATCTTCTATACTCAAGATTAGTGTGTGTGTGTGTGTGTGTGTGTGTGTGTGTGTGTGTGTGTGTTACTGGGAATTGAACCCAGGAACATTCTACCTCCTGGCCACACACCCCCCTGCCTGTTTTATTTTCTTGTTTTTAAATAGGATCTTGCTAGGTTGCTGAGAGTCTCACTACATTGCTGAGACTGGTCTCAAACCTGTGATCCTCCTGTCTCAGCCTCCCAAGTACAGAGATTACAGGTGTGTGCCACTGCACCTGGCTCTCAAGATTGTTTTTGACGTCAGTGGTAGCCAGTTGTTCTCTAGATCCATGAGGAAATGACTTCAGTTGGAGTCAGTTATCAGGGGCTGGGCATGTGGTATACGAAGGGACAGTGAGCAGAAGTCAGCAGAGCAGGGATCCATTCCTGCCCTGACACCCACCACCTATGTGACCTTAGGAAAGTCACTTAGACATTTTGAAGCCTCGATTTTATTGTAAAATGGGAGAAATAGTTCTAGAGAAGTTGTCAGAGTCATATGAGGTCACCTATGTGAAAATGAACTAAAATGTAAAGCCATCTATTTAGGGCCTCAAAACAGCACCTTCGTATGAATTAGCGAAAGGCCTCTGCCCCAGGGTGAAGTCACCTCTGTCCAGTTTGCACAGTTTGCTTAGCAGAGCACAGGTGAGACTTCAGTCTCTACTTAGTCCCTTTGCTGGCCACCCTTGATCAAGGCATAACCTTCGGAACTGTGTCTGGAAGAATCACACTAAGCTGGGCGTGGTGGAGTATGCCTGTAAGTAATCCCAGTACTTAGGAGGCTGAGACAGGAAGATCGCAGGTTTGAGACCAGCCTCAGCAACCTAGCGAGATCCTGTTTCAAAACAAAACAACAACAACAAAAAATGGCTGGGGGTGTAGCTCGGAGGTAGAATGCCCCTGGGTTCAATTTCCAGTACCACAGGTGCACACGCGTGTGTACACACCCACCCACACACACACACAGAATTACACTACACAATGCCATAAGGCAGTATTCACTATTAAGATGTTTACTGAATATCTTTAATAGGTTAGGTTCCTTCATGCTGGTGGGTCAGGGGAAACGGACACTATGCTCTGCACACTACTGAGCACTCTGGGATCCCAGTGGAGAACAACATTTAGATACTGGGTCATCACAAATAATGTGTCAGTCTCTGAAAAGAAAATGCTCCCTTCCTTCACCATGGACTTTTGTGTATCTGATGGGCACATGAGTAGCAAAAACCCTGGAAAAGAAGGTAACAGCCAGTGGGGCATGGTGGCCTACACCTGTAATCCCAGTACTTGGGAAGCTGAGAAAGGAGGATCACAGGTTCGAGAACAGCCTTAGCAACTTATTGAGGCCCTCTTCAACTTAGTGAGACTCTTTAAAAATAAAAAATAAAATAGATCCGGGGGTGTAGCTCAGAGGTAGAACATACCTGGGTTCAATCCCCAGTACCACAGAAAAGAAAGGAAAGAAGGAAGAAAGAAAAGAAAGGAGGAAAGAAATACTGTTTAGATCCTTCCCTTCTGCTGTTCTCATGTCTTCTATCCCAGGAGAATCCTCATAGCTACAGAGCCTCCAGCCCAAGGCTTAGCTGGATTCTTATAGTCAGTCAACTGTTACTAGGAAGGAGCAGCTACAACTGTAGAATGGAGGAAAAACTCACACGTGCACAGGATAGCAAGACTCCTGCCCATTACTGGTTCTTTTAACCAGGGGTTCTCAACCATATTGCCAGAGTAATATTGCCTTTACTATCCCAAAGTGTAATTTACAGATAACAACACATTTATACACATAGACGAGGCCATCCATTCAGAGTCTGAGTACTCAACATCAGTCCTCCAACACATTTCCCCTCCCTCTCCTGCATTATCGTTTTTTTTTTTTTTGAGGTACTAGGGATTGAACCCAGGGGTATTCTACCTCCGAGCTACACCCCCAGCCCTATTTTTTATTCTTTATTTTGAAACAGGGTCTCACTAAGTTGGGGAGGGCCTCACTAAGTAGCTGAGGCTGGTCGTGAACCTGCAATCCTCTTGTCTCCGCCTCCCAAGTACTGGGATTACAAGCATGTGCCACTACTCCCAGCTTCTCCATTTTTCTTCTCTATTGGGCCTTCACTATCAATAAACAAGCTATTATTTTTCCCATCATAAAAGCAAACAAGGACTGGGGGTATAGCTCAGTGGTAGGGAGCTTGCCTAGCATCATGAGGCCCCAGGTTTGATTAGTCAGAACCACAAAACAAACAAATAAAAAAAGGAAACCTTTCAACTGGGCATGGTGGCACATGCCTGTAATTCTAGTACTTGGGAGGCTGAGACAGGAGGGTCAGAGGTTTGTGGACAGCCTCAGCAACTAAGCGAGGCTTTCAACAACCTAGTGAGACCCTGTTTCCAAACAAAAATAAAAGGTGCTGTGGGTATAGCTAGGAGGTAGAATGCCCCTGGGTTCAATTCCCAGTACCACACACACACAAAAAAAAAAAAAAAAAGGAAAGAAAATCCTTCTTTTGACACTCTTATCCAGTCTCTTGACTATTTATTTATTTATTTATTTTTGTGGTACTGGGGATTTAACTCAAGGGCATTCTACCTCCGAGCTACACTCCAGCCCTATTTTATTTTATTTTATTTTATTTTGAAACAGGTCTGGTTAGGTTGATGAGACTCTCATAACTTGCTGAGGCTAGTCTTGAACCTGTGATTCTCCTGTCCAGCCTCCCAAGTACTGGGATTATAGGCGTGCGCCACTGCGTCCGGCTGTCGTATGACATTAGATACCTATGTGCTGATGTCTCCCAAATATATATTTCCAGCCCAGACTTTTCTGAATTATAGACTCATATATCCACTATATTCAACTATCACTTGACATCTCAACTTGTAGTTTTTACTTCTTTATTGTGGTGCTGGAGATTGAACCCAGGGCCTCATGCATGCAGGCCTCTACCCGTGGCCTCTACCACTGAGCCACACCCCCAGCCTAAAAAACTTTTTGTTCTGAAATTGTTATAGAGTCATAGGAACTTGCAAAATAGTACATGGAGTCCCCTATTTCCCCAGTGGCTTCATCTTACCTAACTAGAGTGCAATATAAAAACTAAGAAATTGCCGGGCGTGGTGGCGCACGCTTGTAATCCCAGTACTTTGGGAGGCGGAGACCGGAGGATCCGGGTTCGCGGCCAGCCTCAGCTCTCTCGCTCTCTCTCCCTGTCTCTCTCTCTCTCTCTCTCTCTCTCTCTCTTTCTCTCTCCTTAGTGAGGCCCTCCGCAACTTCGTGAGACCCGGTTTCAAAATAAAGTATAAAAAATAGGGCTGGGGGTGTAGTGCGGAGGTAGAACGCCCCTGCGTTCAATCCCTGGTACCGCAAAAAAAAAAAAAAACAACTAAGAAATTGGCATTAACATAACATGAATGTGTGTCATTTTATTACATGTGTTGATTCATGCAATTCTTGCTATCATTCAACCAAGATACATATCTATGGGCTGGGGGTGTAGCTCAGTGACAGAGTACTTGCCCAGTGTGTGCAGGGCCCTGGGTTTAATCCCCAGCACTGCAAAACAAACAACAACAAAAACTGGAGAAGATACACATATATCTCATCGCCACAAAGATCTCCTTATAATCACACCTATATTCCCAACCCTACATGCTAATCACTGGCAGCCACTCATCTGTTCTCTGTGTTACATAAATGTAATCATACAGTACATGCCACATTTATTGTTTCTATTAGTGCATATTAATCATACAGAATAGCCGGGCGTGTTGGCGCACGCTTGTAATCCCAGTACTTTGGGAGGCAGAGACCGGAGGATCCGGGTTTGCGGCCAGCCTCAGCTCTCTCTCTCTCTCTCTCTCTCTCTCTCTCTCTCTCTCTCCCTGTCTCTCTCTCTGTCTTTCTACTTAGTGAGGCCCTCTGCAACTTCATGAGACCTGGTTTCAAAATAAAGTATAAAAAATAGGTCCGGGGGTGTAGAGCAGAGGTAGAACGCCCCTGGGTTCAATCCCCGGTACCACACAAAAAAAAAATCATACAGAATAATGGGTTTCATCCATTATTGTACATGCATGTACATGCATGTAATATACACTGATCATTGCCACCCTCTTTACCTTCTTTATCCTCCCTTTCTCCCTCCCTCGGATCTCCTTCCTCCTCTCTAATGGTCTCCCTGTTACTTTCTCCCCAGCCCCTTAGATTCCACATCTGAGAAAAAACATGACCTACTTACCTTTCTGAATCAGGCATATTTCATTTAACATGTTGATCTCCAGTTCCATCCATTTTCCTGCAAATGATATGATTTCATTCTTCTTTATAGCTGAATAATACTCCATTGTGTATATATACCATGTTTTCTTTTCAGTCTTCTCTTGACGGGCACTTAGGCTGATTCCATAACTTGGTTGTTGTGAATTGTGCCACAGTAAATGTGAGTATGCAGGTATCTCCAGAGTATGCTGACTTTAATTCCTTCAGGAATATACTGAGGAATGGTATAGCTGGGTCATATGGTAGTTCTATTTTTAGTTTTTTGAGGAACTTCATACTGATTTTCATAGTGGCTATACTAATTTACAACCAATTTCCCACTAATTTACAACTAATTTATACTATACTAATTTACCATTATACTAATTTATATTATACTAATTTACAACTAATTTCCCACCAAAATATGAGGGTTCCTTTCCCCCTGCAACTCCACCAGCATTTGTTTTGTTTTTGCAGTGCTGGGATTGAGCCCAGGGCCTCACATACACCAGGCAAGTGCTCTACCACTGAGCTATATCCCCAGCCTTGTTTTTTTTTTTTTTTGTTCTTGATGATTGCCATTCTGCCTGGGTGAGATGGAATCTCACTGTAATCTTGATTTGCATTTCCCCGATGGCTAAAGATGTTGAACATTCTTAAATATAATTATTGGCTATTTATACTTCTTTTGAGAAGTATCTTTTTCAGTTTATTTGCCCATTTATTAATTGGGTTGTTTTTCTTTGGTGTTAATCTTTTTGAGTTATTTATATATTCTATGTATTAATCTTCTGCCAGAAGAGTAACTGGCAAAGATTTTCTCCCATTCCGAAGGCTCTCTCTCCACTCTAATTGTTTCCTTTGCGTGTAGAGGTTTTTTTTGTGTGTGTGTGTGGTACCGGGGATTGAACCCAGGGGCATTCTACCTCTGAGCTACACCCCCAGCCCTATTTTTTATTCTTTATTTTGAAACAGGGTCTCAGTAAGTTGTGGAGGGCCTCACTAAGTAGCTGAGGCTGGCCACGAACCCATGATCCTCCTGTTTCAGCCTCTCAAGTACTGGGATTACAAGCGTGAGCCACAACACCCGACTTCGTGTAGAAGCTTTTTAATTTGATGCAGCCCCATTTGTCAATTCTGTGTGTGTGTGTGTGTGTGTGTGTGTGTGTGTGTGTGTGTTACTGGGGATTGAACCCTGGGGGGTTGTACCACTGAGCAACACCCCAGCCCTATTTTATTTTTTATTTTGAAACAGTGTCTCGCTATGTTACCACACACCGGCCTCAAACTTATGATCCTCGTGTCTCAGCCTCCCTAGTACTGGGATTACAGGTGTGCTGCACCTCACCAGGCTCCATCTGTCAGTTCTTGCTATTGTTCCCCTAGCTGTAGGAACCCTATTCGGGGCGTCGCCTGTGCCCGTCTATCTCCAGAAGTGTTTCTTTTATGTTTTCTTCTGTAGTTTCAAAGTCTCAGGTCTTATACTTATGTCTTTGTTCCATTTGAGTTGATTTTGGTATGGGGTGAGGGTGAAATGCAGTAAGTGCCTTGCACAAAGTAATAGTGCTTAGTTATTATTATTGTAAATTATAAACATCGGCACGGTGAAAAGTCAGCCCAATAGACTGTAGATCACAGAAGTGGTTCCCAGAGCACCTCTGGAAAACTCCTGCTTAAATGACCAAGGAAAACAGCCTCTTAAGAGGCCTTGTTTATGTCTAGAGAGAATTTTTAGAAATGATTTAATAATCTCAAGAGTGCTTTTAAAAATATTATATCATGAGGTCAACATTAGCTAAAGAAGACAATCTTTGCAACCCACATTGTAGCCTCCAGGGCCATAGGGACTAATAATGATAGTGCCCATTTGAATAATCTCTTATCTAGGACAAATAAGATTGGAAAAGTCTAGATGTTGCTGTGAGCATGTGACTACTGGTTGGAGGATAGAAAGATGAAGTGGATGGCTGGGCAAAGGTATAGGTAAAGTTATGTGAAAGTATAGGATTGATTCAAATACTCCAAATATCCAAATGAAGTCACGATTCAGTTGTAAAATGTGAAAAGGAAAATAATCATGTTGGAGAGATGACCCAAGTAAAGGACAAAGATCTTGACATTCTAGAAATGACAGGAAAGAGTTTAAGGAAGTACATGTGGAGAACACACAATGGTTAGGTTTGAAATTTCATGCCCAAGGTCAGACTGCTGTAAACCACAGGACAGTGGGTGTAACTCAGGAGTGGAGCAATGAATTGACGAAATAAAACTGTCTGCAGTCTCTCGGGTTAGAGACAGTTCCTGTCCTGGACGTCTGGATCTGTCTCATTGCCCAAATAGCTTCACTTCAAAGAGTTTGTGGGAGCAAAAAAGCAAATTAGTTGAATGTAATTACTGAGTGTTGGGTGAGGGGAGAGGAAGGAGGAGTGGGCTTAGGAAGTCCGCCTGTGTTTAAGAGCGCATGGACCACAGGAGGCAGCCACTTTTATGCAAACCAGAACCCGGGGCTCTGCTCACAGAGGACACGCTGGGAGGGAAGAACTCTGGGGACAGTAGGACACAGGAACCTCTGAAGTTACTTAGGTCTGTAGGTAAGTCACAGTGGTGTTGGGGCCCCAGGGAACAACTTGAGTTCTCTTTTTAAAAATTAAATAAAAATTTTTGAAATATTTTTGTTTTTATAGAAAAGTCACAATAACAATATGAGGAACTCCTGAGTACTCTTTATCCAGATACATTATTTAAAATGATTTTTTTCTCAAGTTTATAATTTTCTTTTTTCCCTATAAGCATGCACTTATACGCTCATACATATATCTATATTCTATATTGAACCTAGGTTGTAGCCAGGCATGGTGGTGCACGCCTGTAATTACACCACAAAAAATACTCTTAGCTACTCCACAGGCTATATTCTTTGTGTGTGTGTGTGTGTGTGTGTGTTACTGAGGATTGAACCTAGAGGCATTCTACCTCCAAGCCACACTGCTGGCCTGATTTTTTTTCTTATGTTGAAACAGGGTCTCACTAGGTTGCTTAAAGCCTCCCTAAATTGCTGAGGCTGGCTTTGAACCTGCAATCCTCCTGTCTCAGCCTCCCAAGTACTGGGATTACAGATGTGAGCCATCACGCCGGCTCCACAGGCTATATTCTTTTTTTTTTTTTCCCCGCAGTACTGGGGATTGAACCCAGGGGCATTCTACCTTCGAGCTACACCCCCAGCCCTATTTTTTATTCTTTATTTTGAAACAGAGTCTCACGAAGTTGCAGAGGGCCTCACTAAGTAGCTGAGGCTGGCCGCGAACCTGAGATCCTCCTATCTCAGCCTCCCAAGTATTGGGATTACAAGTATGCACCACCACACCTGGCTCCACAGGCTATATTCTAACTTTATCAATTGTCTCAATAATTTTCTTTTTTTGTTTGTTTGTTTTTGGTACTGGGGATTGAACCCAGAGGTATTCTACCTCCAGCTACACCTGGAGCCCTTTTTATTTTTTGTTTTGAAACAGGGTCTCCCAAGTACTGGGATTACAAGTGTGTACCACAACTCCTGGCAATGATGTTCTTTATAGTGTTTCTTCTTTCTTTCTATTTTATTTTATTTTATTTCTTTGTAGAGAGGTCTTTCTTTGATAGAGGGATGAGACTGACCTAGTAAGACAAAGATGCAGGCTCATTGCCTCAGCTCTCATTAAGACCTTTATGAGTACGGAAACCCCAGCGGGTCAGTTGTTTGATTTTCTTTGATTTCATTCTTATTCCATTTCTTCCCTAAGAGTACAAACATAATCAGCAGGAACATGTAGGTGCTAAGAGGTTTTTAATCAGGGAAGGAATTTGGTGTGACAAGTTGTAGCTTTATTTAGTAGGGACCAGAGACTGAAACTGCACATCTTCCCCCTAGCCTCAGCTTAGGAGTGAGAATAGACTATGGCACTTTTTCTATTCATTTTTATCTTTTTGGGGGGAGGAGGAAAGTAAAAAGTAACAAGCAAAAGTCAATTGAATTACTTAATTAAAAATTTAACTACTAGCAGGGCATGGTGGTACATGCTTGTAATTCCAGTACTTGGGAGGCTGAGATAGGAAGATCGAAGGTTCGAGGACAGCCTCAGCAACTTAGTAAGATCCTTAGAATCCTAGTAAGACCCTCAGCAACCTGTTTCAAAAATAAATAAGTAAATAAATAGGGCTGAGGGTGTAGCTCAGAGGTAGAATGCCCCCTGGGTTCAATCCCCAGTACCAAGGAAAAAGAAGAATTTAATTACTTAAGAATCATTGGTGTTACTGGGCATGTTGGCATATGCCTGTAATCCCAATATTTGGGAGGCTGAGACAGGAGGATAGAAGGTTAGAGGACAGCCTCAACAAGTAGTGAGACTCTCATCAACCTAGCAAGACCCTGCTTCCGAATAAAAATAAAAAATAGGACTGGGGTTGTAGCTCGGAGGTAGAATGCCCCTGAGTTCAATCTCCAGTAACACACACACACACACACACACACACACACACACACACTCATTAGTGTCAACTCTCCTCACGGATTCCTCATATGTAAACCAATTTCAGAGCTGCTTCCCCTGGCCGTCTTCCCGATCTTCAGGATCCACACCTATTATATAGTAACGGGGAATGTGGTGGGGAGGCATAGAAGAAATGGGAAAAGACTAAGGATCGCTGCCTTAGGAGGGTGGAGCTGTGTGGAGAAGCCAGAGGAAGCCCCGAAGCCTGTGCTGCAGGGTTTAGGGAGTGTTTTCATCTCAACGCCACATCACGTCCTCGCATTTCCCTCCTCCCTTCCAGGCAAAATGAAGCTGACTCTGGTACAGATCTTTTTCATGATGCTGCTGGTGCTGCTGGGCCTGGGGCTGGGCCTGGGGCTGGGGCTGCAAATGGCCGCGGCCGTCCTGGAGGACAGTGATCAGCCATTGGACCAGTTTTGGTCCAGTGACTCACAGGACAAAGCTGAGACCACTAAGGAGGGAGAGGGCACCCAAACCGCAAAAGCCCTGGCGCTCACCCACGAAGGAATGGCACAACCTGGCCGGCCAGAAGACACGGTCCTGGGCGACGATGAGGTGGGAGGAAGCAGGGTGCTCAGGGCTGAGCCTCTCTTTCAGAGCAACAGGAACTATCTGAGGGTCGACTTGATAGCCAGGGACTGCAACACCTTGATGGCTCACAAGATAAAGGAGCGTAATCAAAGCTGCATAAGCCAGTACACTTTCATCCACGAGGATCTAAACACAGTCAAAGCTGTCTGTAAGAGTCCTGTGGTTGCCTGTGACCTCAAGGGGGCCCAATGCCACAAAAGCCCCCGTCCTTTTGATCTGACATACTGCAAGTTATCCAGTCCAAATCAAGTCACCCCCAAGTGCAATTATATAACTTTCATTATGGAGAAGGTTGTTATCATAACCTGTAATGACATGAAGCTCCAATTAACGGCGATCCAATGAAGCAGCTCAGCCTCTTCTTTCTCTTCGCCTTATTCTCTTCTTTTTTTTAGTCCGCTTTCTTGCGTGGTCCCCCTCCTCTTAGGTGTCTTGCAGAGGAGGTCCTGGGAAGAGAGGATGGCTTCTGCTTTATCATTCTCTTCTGAGAATATCGTTCTTCTTTTCCTCAGGGGTCACCCAAATTGCACTTTGCTCCTGGGATTAGAGGTGATGAGTAGAGTAACGGTGCCTATGTTTCTCTGGGTTCTTTCTCTCTCTTTTCCAACCCTTGCCTTGAAAAGGCATAAGCAAAGAAATGCTCTCGTCTCTACCCTGGCCCTGGTCATCAGTCTGTTCCCTGGTTCTTCTCCGCTACCCACCTCGAGCCTCTGCGGCGATCCTTGTGCAACTGGGCTTCTCTGCTGTCAGTGCAATTAAAAACGATTCTAAGCCGGGTGTGGTGGTGCACGCTTGTAATCCCAGTACTTTGGGAGGTGGAGACCAGAGGATCGGGGTTCGCGGCCAGCCTCAGCTCTCTTTCTCTCTCTCTCTCTCTCTCCCTGTCTCTCTCTCTACTTAGTGAGGCCCTCCGCAACTTTGTGAGACCTGGTTTCAAAATAAAGTATAAAAAATAGGGCCGGGGGTGTAGCACGGAGGTAGAATGCCCCTGGGTTCAATCCCTGGTACTGCAAACAAAACAAAACAAAACAACAACAAAGAAAACGATTCTATCTGTGATGCGCCTGGAAAACCAGGTGGGTCAGGTTTCTTTCCCTGAACCTGGAGAAGTACAGGGCCTAGGTTTGGGGGATCTGTTGATAAGAGAGTGTGGGGTGTACATCAAGACAGAACATGTGCTGGGGCAAGGACTGACTTGCCCCTGACTCTACTCTTTTCTCTTTCCTTCCATCTCTATCTCTATCTCTATCTATCTCTATCTCTGCTTGTTTCCTTTGCTCCTTCGTTTCCTTTCTTTTCTCTGTTCTCCTTTCCTCTTCTTTTTCTTTCCAGGCCCTCCTTCCTCTTTCTCTGGATGATTTTGGAGACTCAGTCAGCCAATACTGGCCACTTCTGCTTTTCCAGGTAAGCAGATGATGGCCTCATAGTCAGAGTCCAGGGGAGGGGTTGGAGGGACAGTGGGTGAGGGAGGTGAGAAGGAGCGAGGAAGAGAGCTGGGAAGAGAGAGTGCCACTTTTCCACATTAAGAATAGAAAGTAGAATTGAGCTCACATTAGAGTCTCAGTAGATATGGAAAGAACAAGATTGGAGGGGTCATTCTCATTCCGCACCTTTACCCCCTTTTTTTGCTCTGAAGAACAAGGAAGTTGGTGAAAGAAACATTTCAGCAGGTGTTTGGTCTCCTTAAGCAGGGAAAAAGCTATGGGGTTGAATAGAGGATCCAAATGGCTGCTCTCAGCCTATTTCCTCTAAATTCAAGTAGATCAGGAAATAAGTGTAGTTAGACATGCATGGGCCCTGGGGGAAATCTGAGAAAATGGCTACAAGGACTCATTGTGAAAGGTTTCCTCCCCTTAGGGTTTTTCTCAGCTTCATCTTCCTAGCTTGTAATAGACCCGAGAGTTAGGAAGGAATAGGCATACATGGGAGACTGGAGGGAGGAAAAGGTTTGCTTTACTATGACTTGCGGTTCCCCCTTTATTGTTCTACTTCTTTCATCCTTCCTGCTCTTGCAGACCAACAACCATTTGAATGTGTCATCTCAGGCCTCTAATTCAATATTTCCCTTTATACCTCTGACTCACGCCTCCTGTTGTACAGGAAGTGCATCAGCCTTTGTGGGCTGCCCTGGCGTTTTAGTGGTGGGAAGAGAAGTGGCCGGAGGTGATCCAGCCTGGCAAGACTCCTCCCTCATCTTCCTCATGGGGAAAAAACGAAAGGTTATTATCTAAGGCAAGGGAGAAAATGAGAAGTGGAGTAGGAAGAGATGAAGAGTAGAGTCAGAGAAAACCAGCCACACTAGGGATCTGTCTGGTACGTAAACCCAGGGCGTTAGGATTGGGAATGATGCGGGAGGGTTCCAAGTCTGTCTGACTTCACCTTAACCAAAAGCAAAGCAGGGAACTATAAGAGACAGGAACTTTCCAGTGATTTAAGCCTACATTCTCTTATCTCCTCTCACTTGCAGATACAGCTCCATCCTCTTCAGCTCCCCAGCTTCTCTCCCTTAGGGTTCCCATGCTGCTAAGCCAGGACCCCTATATCCCCCTTCTGTTATCCACTGTGCACCAATCTCAACCTACAGGAAAGCAATTTACGAAATACTCTACAGGCTCCTAGTGGCTAGAGCAGAAAGCACAGCCCTGTGCCGATGTGACTGTGGCACCTCACTTCCCCGGGCAGAAATGAACACATCAGAGCCCAGACTCTGCCGCATACACGGCACTTCGACCCATTCTTTACCGCAGGGTGGCCGCCTCTGCACACTTCCAGCGTACGTGCTTTAGCCCACGTGACAGGTTCCTGATCCCTTATCCACAGTTCCTGAATCCCCAAAGCTCTAAAAACCAAAAGATTTTTAGAGTGGCTTTAAAACTCACTTGATACCTGACTAAATTGACAATGTGAGGCTATTTATCATCTTTATTTATGCAATGTGACCATTACACACTCCACTGTGGAAATGTCAATGGGTTTGATCATAAATACTGCCTCAGGTATACGCTTCTAGGGGTATTTCAGTAACATATGTTATGTGCGCATGCACATACAATATTGCTTTTGAAAATCCAAAACATTTTAAGTTCCAAAATCCACTGGCCCTGAAAGTTTCAGGTAAGGGATTGTGAACCTTCAAATACTTCTTAATTAATTTGACTATACCATACATGGTCCTAGTTAGGTCATAGGCAGCTTTGTGGAAGTAAGCTCTATTATAAATTTCTTTTATGTTCTTCATTGGCATATTTATCGATCAATTACTACATACTTATTGATTGTCCTGTACCTTTTCACAAGTTATAAAAATCGCAATGAAACAGAGTATCATTTAAGAGAAGCAAAAAGTTCTATGTCTCCTGTCAATACCATACAAATAAAAAGAGCTGAGTAGCCTACTCCATGTTTCAAAGGGCTTCATATGAATTCTTTTTTTTGGGGGGGGTGTGGTACTGGGGATTGAACCCAGGGGCATTCTACCTCTGAGCTACACCTTATTTTTTATTTGGAAACAAGGTCTCACTGAGTTTGGGAGGGCCTCTCTAAGTTGCTGAGGCTGGCCTCGAACCTGTGATCCTCCTGTCTCAGCCTCCTAAGTGCTGGGATTACAGGGGTGCACCACCACACCCAGCTAGAATGTACATATTCTAAGGAAGGGACAGATAACTCATTTTACTTGAAGTTTTCCAAAGGGATGGAGCAGGGGCCCAGGTTGGAGGTCACTTCTGTCAGGCAGACAGGATAAACTCTAGAATGTCAGTGTAGCATATGGATAGGATCTGGCAGCACACATTCTAGAAAGTTCAACTACACTAGGATTGCACTGAAATCCTACCTCTAACACTTATTAGCTGATCTTAAGTAAATAACATTTCTAGTTCATGTTTATCAGTAAGTGGGGTCTCCTCAGTAGAACTAACACACTGCCTTGTATATCGCAGGTGCTCAACGTGTGTGTGTGTGTGTGTGTGTGTGTGTGTGTGTGTAAATTGAACTCACATTTTTGCATGGCCCATTCTCAAACACTGGCTAATATCACTTGATCTTCTCTGGTTCTTTTATAGTCATGACCATTCAAAAGCAGATGAACCAGCTCTCCTGGCCATTGAATCAATGATGTTACCACTACACCATGTTCCAATTTTTTTTTTTTTTGGTACTAGGGATTAAACCCAGGGGCATTCTACCTCTGAGCTACACCTCTCCCCCAGCCCCCCCTTTTTAATTTTGAAACAGGGTCTCCTTAAGTTTCTGAGACTGGCCTCGAACTTCCTGTCTCAGCCTCCCAAGTACTGGGATTACAGGTGTGCACCACCACGCCAGGCTTAAACTTTCATGATCTAGGGATACTCAGCCATCTCTCATGAATAACTGAGATTATAGAAGCTCTTAATAAGAGCTTCAAGGTTTTTAGTTATTGTGGTTGCTTTAGAATTTGTCTACACATTCATTGATACTCTTCCTTTCAAAGGGTAATCATAAGGGCTGGAGGTGCAGCTCAGTGGTAGAATACTTGCCTAGCATGTGCAAGATCCTGAGTTCAAGCCCCAGCACTGAAAAGAGAAACAAGGAGATCTTCATTTCCCTCTTATGAGTGTGGCTGAATTTAGGGATTGACTTCCTTTTTTTGAGGGGGGTACTGGGGATTGAACCTAGGGGCATCTACCTCTGAGCTACACCCCCAGCCCTTTAAAAAAAATTTTTTTTTGAAACAGAGTCTCACTAGGTTGCTGAGAGTCTCTCAAAGTTGCGGAGGATGGCTTCGAACCTATGATCCTCCAGTCTCAGCCTTCCAAGTGCTGGGATTACAGGCATGTACCACCATTCTTGGCTGAGACAGGAGGATTGCAGGTTAGAGAACAGTCTCAGCAAGTACTGAGATTCTCATCAACCTAGCAAGACCCTGTTTAAAAAATAAAAATAAAATCGGGCTGGGGGTATAGCTTGGAGGTACAATGCCCCTGGGTTCAATCCACAGTACCACACACAAAAAATGATATTTTCTACTAGTGATTTGATACATTGAGAAAAAAGAAAGCTGGGTATGATGGTGCATGTTTGTGATCTGAGTACTTGGGAGGCTAAGATAGGAGGAACGCAGGTTTGAGGCCAGCCTCAGCAACTTAGTGAGTCCCTATTTCAAAATTTAAAAAAAAGGGGGGGGGGTTGGGACTGTAGCTTTGAGATAGCATGCCCTGGTTTCAATCCCCAGTACAAAAAAAAAGTTACAAGCTATGATTTATTGTAGAAAATTAGGAAAATAAGAGGAAAAAGAACTTCTGGTCAAAAGTAATTACACTATTCAAAATTAGTCACTTTTAATATTTTGGTGCATATACACTTAGACTTTTATGTGCTTTTATGTGTAAATATACATATAAATGTGAACATCTTTAAAAACAAGATTGGACAGTTTGAAGTGTAATTTAAAATGTTTGAAATAATATCGAACTCACCGAAAAGTTGCAAGTATAGTACAAAGAACTCTTTTCCTGAGCGGTTTGAGAGTAAGTTGCTGAAGGCTCCCCCACCATTGAGGACTTTTTTGTGTCTTTCTTATTATAACAAGGCTATTCTCACATAAAACCACAAAGCAGCCATCAAAGTCGCGACGGTTACATTACTCTAATGCTACCATCTAACTCAGATCCTGTTCCAATTTTACCATCCGTCCCAATAATGTCCTTTATAACAAAGAGATCCAATTCGGAACTGTGTGTTTCTTTCAATACTCGCATCTCTTTATTCTTCTCGGGGCTGATCCCGAGGCTTGCTTGATTCATGACTGACTCTTTTGAAGATTGCAGGCCAATTATTTTATAGAATGTCTTTCAACGCGAGTTTGTTCTGCTTAGACTCAGATTCTGTATCTCTGGCAGGGATGTTACAGAAACCATGCCCTTTCTTCTCATTGCCTCTCTCGGTTCCAGTGCAAACTCAGTTTGAGCCATTATTGAAGACAGTTACTTGCTCACCTGATTAATGAGGAATCTGCCAGGTTCTCTAATAAAGTTACTATTATTTTTTCTTTGTAATTAATAAGTATTCTGTGGTGGGTATATTTTGAAACTATGTCAGCCATTAAACGCTTTTAATTCCTTTTTGCATACTAAATGTATTCACTTATTTATACTACTCTGGGCTCATGTTTCAGGAGTTCTACTCTGTCCCAGGTTAGCCGGTGGAAGCCCTTTTGCCCTGGCTTCTGTGAGCTCCGGCATGTTGTCATCATTCTCTACGCAGCTCCTGGTTTCCAGGAACAGCAAGGTGGTTCAGGTCATCTTGTATTTTCCTTGTACTGGACCCAGTCTTTTCTCTAAGGAGACCACGTTGTTTTTCTTTTCTTTTCTTTTTTTCTTTTTTGCAGAACTGGGGATTGAACCCAAAGGCATTCTACCTCCGAGCTACACCCCCAGCCCTATTTTTTATTCTTTATTTTGTAACAGGGTCTCACAAAGTTGCTGAGGCTGGCCACGAACCCGGATCCTCCTGTCTCAGGCTCCCAAGTACTGGGATTACAAGCGTGCACCACCGCGCCCGGCTAGACCAGGTTGTTTTTAGAAGAGAACAGAATTTCAAAACCAAGGCGCGGGTGCTAGGTATGTACTCATTACTGTTGGGGTGAGGCAGCTCCAAGGATCTCTCAGTGTTGGGGGAGTAGCAAAAGGTCCAGTCCGTCTGTGGCTGTCTGTCTTTCTCTGTCAGCCTTTTCCTCCCTCTTGCATTTTCATTATGCATATATATATTGAAAATCATGAATTTATATCCATACTTAATTCTAATCCAATATACAGGGCTCATATTCGTTTTCTCCCTTTCCATGTTTATATTGCCATTTCCATAGTTATTCTGCTTTAATTTATAACTCCCTTCTCATCCAGGCATGGCAGAACACGTCTGTAATCCCAGTACTTGGGAGGCTGAGACAGGAGGATCCCGGATTTAAGGCCAGCCTCAGCAATGTAGGGAGACTCTCAGCAACCTAGTGAGACCCTGTTTCAAAACAAATAATAAAAATGGGCTGGGAGTGTAGCTCAGAGGTAGAATGCCCCTGGGTTCAATTCCCAGTACCAAAAAAAGAAAGAAAGAAAAAGAAAAAGAAAACACACACACGTGTGTACCTATCTATACATACATATCCCTTCGCCTCCATTTTCCTTAATACTTTTGCTTATTCAGTTTATTTTCATGTATGTAACCAATCTTCCATCACTTCCACTCTCCCCCTCCCATATGGATGCCCTTTACCTACTCTGGCTCTGGCTCTGCCAGGCTGCCCCTTACAGGACGCTCCTCATTTGGGTTTTGATACCCCACACCAGGCCACCCCTCTGAGCGGGCATCCTCTCCACCTGCTCTAGTCCTGCCTGGCTCCCCTCCCAGTGACCCCGCCCCTCCCCAGCATGGACAGACACCCTCTTCACCTTTCTTGGCTTTGACTACCTCATGGATGACTACCTTGCTCTGCCTCACCTAGTGGCTTTAGGACTAAATTGTTTAGGAAGGGAAGGAAAGGAAAGAGGTCTTTTACCTTTTGAAAATTAAATTATGCAGCCGGGCGTGGTGGTGCATGCCTACAATTCCAGTATTTGGGAGGCTGAGACAGGAGGATCACAGAGACCAGCCTCAGCAACATTGCAAGACTCTCAGCAACCTAATAAGACCCTGTTTCAAAATAAATAAGCCGGGCGTGGTGGTATATGTCTATAATCCCAGTACTTGCGAGGCTGAGGCAGGTTCGAGGACAGCCTCAGCAATTTAGTGAGGCCTTCAGCAACTTAGTAAGAACTTGTTTCAAAATAAAAAATAAAATAGGGGTGGAGGGTGTAACTCAGAGGTAGAATGCCCCTGTGTTCAATACCCAGTACCACAAAAAAGAAAAAGAAAAAAAAAAAGAAAAGAAAATTATGCAGTAACATTTCCCATATTGCCAAGTATTCTTTAGAAAGTTCTACTAGTTATATTTTACTAATAAAATGTGAGTTACTCAACTAATCCCCTACTTTTGAATATTAAGGTGATTTCCAGCCATAAATAATCTGCACACCTCTTTTCTTTTTCTTTTTTTTTTCTTTTTTTGCAGAACTGGGATTGAACCCAGGGGCATTCTACCTCCGAGCTACACCCCCGGCCCTATCTTTTATACTTTACTTTGAAACTGGGTCTCACGAAGTTGCGGAGGGCCTCACTAAGTAGCTGAGGCTGGCCGTGAACCCGGATCCTCTGGTCTCCGCCTCTCAAGTACTGGGATTACAAGCGTGCGCCACCATGCCCAGGTTGCACACTTATTTTCTGAAAACATATTCCTCTAAGTAGAATTATCAGGTGAAAGAGTGTAAATGATACTAAAGCCTTAGGTACCCATTCACACAGTCCCTTTCAGTAAAGGTTTCCTTTACTGTACACTCCCACCAGCAACATACATAATGGGTCCGTGGCACTGTATCCTTTGCATAATTTGGTATTATCTTTTATTTTAATCTCTCACAGTTTGATAGGCAAAATATGGTACCTCAGTTTTTTTTAACTTTGCATGTCTTTTGTTAAACAGACCATTTCTAAATCACTCCCCAGTGTTAGAAATAACTTTTTACGGCGTCTAAAGAAACGGCACGTGTTCTAAAATTGCTTGGCAAGGCGATTTTACTTTTTTGCAAAAAAGGGTGCTCCCAGATATGAGAGAGAGCACGCTTCACAAAGAACCCAGTGGGTCTTATATCCCTAAGGCAAGGCTCCTCCTGCGCTGAACTCCTATTGGTCGAAGTTGCAGCTTCACATTCTTCCCGGTCAGCTACAGGGGAAGATGGGGGAGGGTCCACACCTGTAATCTCTTAAGAGATGTTAATTTGGGGAAGGAATGTAAATCCCTACCAGGTTACAAAATGGCTGCCTAAGTGAAATTACCTCCTTTGACAGAAAAGATACAATTATATTCCCACACCAGTGACTCAACATCTCTCCTCTTCCCAAAGATCCCTTCCACTCTGACACAAATCTTCCTGAACATACCTGTGCACACACACTCTTTTTGCTCTCTTGCAAACAGAAATGAAGGTTCATTTCTCCTACACTGGGCATGGTGGCACAGGGCTGTAATCCCAGTATTTGGAAGGCTGAGACAGGAGGATCACAGGTTCAAGGCCAGCCTCAGCAATTTAACGAGACCCTATTTCAAAAGAAAAAAAAAAAAAAGAAAAGAAAGGGTGTCCTCCCCTATTTTTTTTTTTTTTTTTGCGGTACCGGGGATTGAACCCAGGGGCGTTCTACCTCCAAGCTACACCCCAAGCCCTATTTTTTATTCTTTATTTTGAAACCGGGTCTCGCTACATTGCGGAGGCCTGACTAAGTAGCTGAGGCTGGCTGCGAACACGGATCCTCCTGTCTCGGCCTCCCAAGTACTGGGATTACAAGCGTGCGCTTCTCCTCTATTAATTTATCAAGTACCTATTAACTTTGAGTCCTGACAGACTGACATTTAGCTCAATTCCACCTCACTTTCCTCTCTTCCTCCTAATATATAGCTATATGGTAACTCCTATTTTTCCTACCTTTCTAACTTAATAATATACTAACCTTTGAGTGTCTGTTTCAGCCATGCCTGTGTTTGTACTGAGATATTAGCTATGTTGTAAAATAATATTAGCATCCTTATTCTTCTTTTTGCTCTTTTCTTCTGTCTCCCAACTTTAGTCAACTGTATTTGTACATTGTCATGATTGCTAATATTAATTCTACAACCAAAATGAAGACTTGGGTTCACTGACTCTAAAAACTGAAAATGGCCAGGCGTGGTGGCGCATGCTTGTAATCCCAGTACTTGGGAGGCTGAGACAGGAGGATCACAGGTTCGCAGCCAGCCTCAGCTACTTAGTGAGGCCCTCCGCAACTTAGTGAGACCCTGTTTCAAAATAAAGAATAAAAAAATAGGGCTGGGGGTGTAGCGCGGAGGTAGAATGCCCCTGGGTTCAATCCCTGGTACCGCAAAAAAAAAAAAAAAGAAAGAAAACTGAAAATGGATACAGAATTTTTTTTATTACTTTAAATATTCCCAAACAGTGTTTCCTGAAGGTGCAATAACACCTGTGTGTGTGTGTGTGTGTGTGTGTGTGTGTTTTGTACTGAGGATGGAACCCAGGGCCATTCTACCTCCAAGCTAAACCCCAGCCCTATTTTATTTTTAATTTTGAAACAGGGTCTCACTAAGTTGCTGAGGGTCTCGATAGATTGCTGAGGCTGGTCATGAACCTGCGATCCTCCTGTCTCAGTCTCCCAAATCCTGGGATTACAGGCATGTGCCACCACAGCTGGCCCAATAACACTATAATTTAAAAAAACCACAGCATGTATATTCTGGAATTCATTGTTGTCTTTTTGTTTTCTTACACCTTTTGCAAGCTATAAGTCCTCAAACTCATTTATTCTCTGAATTAAACTGAGTTTCATCTCAAGAACTTGGCTTTCCCCCCAGAGATTTCTATTCTGGAGCTTTCTCCCTGACACGTGTGCTCCACAGCTGTGGTCCTTTAATCAGTGTTGCCAGGATTTCATGTTTTCTTCTTTCTTGGTCTACCCTCCGGTGTTAGTCAGCTTTCCATCACTGTGACAAAATGCCCAAGATAAACAACTCGAAAGGAAGAAGCTTTATCTTGGCTCATGGTTTCAGAATGTTAGTCCCAGGTCAGCTGGCTCCATTGCTTCGGGCCTGAGGCGAGGCAGAATATCATGGTAGCCTGGATGCTTTAACTTGGAATCTCAAATCTTCAGGTCTGAGGAATTTACGTCAGCATTTTAAAAAATTTTCTTCTCGAGCTGGGCGTGGTGGCGCACGCTTGTAATCCCAGTACTTTGGGAGGCGGAGACCGGAGGATCCGGGTTCGCGGCCAGCCTTAGCTCTCTCTCTCTCTCTCTCTCTCCCTCCCTGTCTCTCTCTCTCTCTCTCTCCTTAGTGAGGCCCTCCACAACTTTGTGAGACCCGGTTTCAAAATAAAGTATAAAAAAAAAAAAATAGGGCCGGGAGTGTAGCGTGGAGGTAGAACGCCCCTGGGTTCAATCCCCAGTACTGCAAAAAAAATTTTTTTTCTTCTCTTTCTGGAACTCTGTAAGTCAATTATTGGATTGCTTTTCTATATATTTTTACCTTCTATAAGTCTCATATTTTTGAATGAATTTTTTACTTTATATTTGACCCTAATAATGATCCCTCCCCCAGCATTTATGTTCCAAGTGTTTATTTATTTTCCAGTGTTTTTAAGGTACCTTTTTTTTTTACAGCATCCTTTTATAGCATTGCTGTCCCCCCACCCCGGGTGATGAGGATCCAGCCTAGAGCCCCATGCATGCTAGGCGAGCACTCTACAATGAGCTACACCTCCCGCCTCTCACTTCATGTTTTTTAAGTGCAACCTTAAAAATATGGAGACAATTCAGTATGTGAAGAGAACGGACCTTGCAAACAAAGCTACACTTGGGCAAATAAAGTTTTCTTTAAAATAAAGATAATTCGATATTGTTGAAATTACACTTACATGTCTGTATTCACATTTACACTCACAGTTCTACCATGTTTGATGCTGAATTATAGTAGCTCTAGTTTTTCCTCTTGCGTATTCAGCACCTATAATGTGTCCGACCCGAGCCACCAGATGGCGCCAGTACACGAGCCCCGTGATTGGAATGGTAAGGTAGAAGCTTTACTTTGGATCTCAGCCACAAAGAACAAAATTATGTCATTTGCAGGAAAACGGGTGGAACTAGAGAATATAATGCTAAGTGAGATTAGCCAGTCACAGAAAGGGAAGGGTCCACACATGTTTTCACTCATATGTGGAAGATGGAGAGAATCGGAAACAAAGAGGACTTCAGATAAGTAAGGAGAGACACTAGTGGAATGACAGAAGGGGACTTGGGGAGGGAGGTCGGGAGGTGAAAGAGGAGATCTGATGATGGAAACAGTTCAAAACCCGATGTTTACAATAATTCCAACATTATGTATGAGGAGGGGGGAGAGAGCAGAGTGGGGCCCAGAGAGAAACACACAACAAACGCTGGGTGCATGTGTGTTCTATCCCTCCGAACCTCACTAGGATGTATAACTACAGTGCACCAATAAAAACGAAATAAAATAAAACTAAATAAATTTGAGTATTCAGGTACTTATCTGACTGAAGAAAATCTGGAAAAATATATAGCATTAATTTAATCATAACTTTCTCTGGATAATATGGTTAATTTTTGCATATTAATCTTTTTTATTCTTTAACAGTTAATATCAGTATTCAAATGATGAAAATCCAAACTATAAATATGTGTGTATGTGTGTATATATATATATATATATATATCTATATATATATATATATCTGTAAAACAGTTGTATTTCAATATTTGATGTTACAATATATAGATCTTAACATTTGGGAGAGAAAGATATGAACATATAGGGATGAAGTGGTGACTCACTAATTATTTCCCTGTCACTAATTAAAATTATTATTCCAAAGTTAATCTCATTATCAGGATTTCATTATCATTTTTCTTTATATGTAATCACATGTTAAAAAACTAGAGATGCTTCCTTCTCCAACTTCCTCCATCTCCCATCTCCACTTTTTTTTTTTTTTTTTGCTAGTGAGTATTGAACCCAGAGGCATTCTACCTCTGAGCTACACCCCCAGCTATTTTATTTTTTATTTTAAAACCGGGTCTTTGCTGGGAGTGGTGGCGGATGCTTGTAATCCTAGTACTTGGGAGGCTGAGACAGGAAAATTGCCAGTTTGAGGACAACCTTAGCAACCTAGCAAGACCCTATTTCAAAATAAAAATAAAACAGGGCTGGGGTGTAGCTCAGAGGTGGAAGGCCTCTGGGTTCAATCCCCAGTAACACACACACACACACACACACACACACACACACACACACACACTAAATAAATAAATAAATAAATAGCTGGGCGTGGTGGCGCACGCTTGTAATCCCAGTACTTGGGAGGCTGAGACAGGAGGATCGCAGGTTCGCGGTCAGCCTCAGCTTAGTAAGGCCCTCAGCAACTTAGTGAGACCCTGTTTCAAAATAAAGAATAAGAAAAAATAGGGTTGGGGGTGTAGCTCAGAGGTAGAATGCCCCTGGGTTCAACCCCCAGTACCGCAAAATAAATAAATAAATAAATAAATAAATAAATAAATAAATAATAAATAAATAATAAATAAATTATAAAAATGGGCAAATACTGGGGATTGAATCCAGAGGCTTCTACCTCGGAGCTACACCCCCAGCTCTATTTTTTATTCTTTATTTTGAAACAGGGTCTCACTAAGTTGCAGAGGGCCTCACTAAGTAGCTGAGGCTGGCCGCGAACCTGTGATCTTTCTGTCTCAGCCTCCCAAGTACTGGGATTTATAAGCATGCGCCACCACACCCGGCTTGGATGAGCATTTCTTAAAATGAAGAAATAGAAATGGCCAATAAGTATATGAAAACATAAACATACAAAGGTGTTAAAACATCACAGTAAGCTGGGCGTGGTGGCACACACTTATAATCCCAGTACTTAGGAAGCTGAGACAGGAGGAGCACAGGTTCGCGGCCAGCCTCACCTACTTCATCTTAGTGAGACCCTGTTTCAAAATAAAGAATAAAAAAATAGGGCTGGGGGTGTAGCTCAGAGGTAGAATGCCCCTGGGTTCAATCCCCAGTACCCCCAAAAAAACACAGTACACAGAATAATTAAAGACATATACAGAATATACCCAGAAACTCCATTCCTGACTATATAGTGTAGATAAGCCCTTTTGCAAATGCACCTGGAGATATGTAGAAGAATATCCTTAGTAATATTGTTCATGACAGCCCTGATCCTGAAGCGATGCTATTGTCTATCAATAGTAGAATGAATAGATAAATATCAGTATGGTCATACAAAGGAGTATTATAGAGAAGTAAAAGGGACAAACTACTGCTGTAGGCTTCCTATGTGCTGCGGATGGCCAATGTAATACTGAGCAAAGAAGATACATCCAAAAACAAGTGCAGACTTGGATTTCATTGCTCTAGAGTTCAAAACCAACACAAACCACGTCCCCTCTTTCTCTTCGGTCTGCAGGAGGCGCTGTTTCCTCACTTATGTGGATTTGTGCAGTAAGGTCAGTGCAAACACTCATCCCAGTCGTGTGGAGTGTGCTCTCCATCGGGCACAAAACTGACTGTCGTTTTGTCTTTTTTTCAGGAGAAACACAATTCTCCCTGGTACTGAAACAAAATAATCTCGAGTGTCCTCATCGAGTAGGATAATCTGATGTAAGTACTTAAAATTAGCACGCTGAATTTCATTTAATGTTTTAAAATGTAAGTGGATAGCATAACCTCCAAATGAGATGGAATAAAAATAACTGAATTCATTTCTTATTGCTGCTTTAGCAAATTACTGAAAATTTAGTAGCTAAACAAAATGCAAATTATTTTCCTATAGTTCTGGAGGCCAGAGACCCGAAATCAGTTTCACTGGCCTGAAATCAGGTAGTCCTTAGGGGAGTCCTTAGGGGAGACTCGGCGTCCTTACCTTGTCCAGCGTCTAGAGCTGCGTTCCTTGTATTTCTTACCAGTAGCACAGTGTCCTTTCTCCCTGACCCTGCTTCCTTCTGTTCCTGTCACATGCCTTCCTCCTCTTCCTCCTCCTCCTCCTCCTCCTCCTCTTCTC
>PVJS01012336.1:0-14835 GCA_004027185.1 Glis glis | reverse complement strand
CTGGACTCAGCCACATCTGCAGAGACCTTCTCCGCATAGGAGAACATTCACAGGTCCCGGGGATTAGGACCTACTTCAGCAATTAGCCTACCTCAGCAACTGTGTTCTGTGTCACTCTTATTCTATAGGTAAATCTCTTACACAGATCTGAAAAGATCAAGGACCTAATCTGGAAAGCAAAGCCCCTCTCTGCGGCCTCTATGCTGCTGTCTCCAGGATTCCGGTGCAGAGAGACCTTGTGTCGGTCGCATTGGTCCTGCCTTTGGGGCCACCCCATGCTGCTCAGGAAGGGGAGCATGAGTTGATCAGAACTCTTTTGGTTGCAAATGGAAGAAATGCAGCCTGAACCAGCCAGATCTATAGTGCAATATCAGGTAGAAGTGGTAAGAATGAGCATCTTTTCCTTAGTCCCAATATGAGGGGAGTAATAGTTGTAGATTTTTTTGTAGATGCCTCTTATCAGACTGAGGGAATTCTCTTCTATTCCTAACTTAATAATTGTTCATAGGATGAATGAGTGCTCATTTTGACATTTTTTTCTGTATCTTTTGAGATGGTCATATGTTTTTTTCACTTTTATTCTATTTATTCTGTCAATGGAGTAGATTATGTTGATTGCTTTTTGAATGTTAAACCAACCTTGCTAGTTTTTATTTGAAAATATTTATTAAGAAATTTTGTACCTATGCTCACAAGGGCTATTAGTATATAATTTTCTTTTCTTTTTCCAGTACTGGGGATTGAATCTAGGAGTGTTCTACTTCCAAGCTACACCGCCAACCCTTTCTATTTTTTAAATTTTGAAAAAGAGTCTAATAAGTTGTTGAGGGTCTCATTAAATTGCTGATGCTAGCCTCAAACCTGTAATCCTCCTGTCTCAGCTTCCCAAGTATTGGGATTACAGGTGTACACCACCACAACCACCTATACTTTTCTTTTTTTTTTTTTGTGGTACTGGAGATGGAACCCGGGGGCATTCTACCTCTGAGCTCCACCCCTGGCCCTATTTTTTATTCTTTATTTTGAAACAGGGTCTCACTAAGTTGTGGAGGGCCTCACAAGTTGCTGAGGCTGGTGGCGAACCTGGATCCTCCTGTCTCAGCCTCCCAAGTACTAGGATTACAAGCGTGTGCCACCACGCCTGGCATTCTTTTGTATTTCTGCACTTCGGCCTGGGTATTTTATTTGCATCAATTTCCCAGATCCCTAGTTTTTCTCAGTGTGTGTATCTGTTTGTAAACCCACTCACTGAGTTTTCCATTTCAGTCGCAGTTTTTAGTCTTGGTACGCCATGTGTTTCCTTGGCATTACTTCACGGTGTCTGTCCAAATCTTCAACCTTGTTGTGTTAGTTATTTCATTGCTGCATAACAAATTACCACAAACTCGGTGGCTTGAAACAACACATGCTTATCATCTCACAGTTCCGTATGTCAGCGGGGTTCTCTGCCAAGTAGCTCGCACTCCAGGTGTCAGCTGGGCTGCTTTCTTATCTGGAGACTTTGGGGAAGGATTCACTTTCAAGCTCATCCAGGTCCTTGGCAGAATCCAGTTCTTCTGGTTACAGGGCTGAGTTCCTTGTTAGCTGGCTGCTGACCAGTGGTCACCCTTGGCAACCTGAGGCTATCTGCTCTTTCCTACCATGTTGCCCCTCCATCTATAAAGCCAGCAAAGGAGAGTCTCCCCATATCAATTCCTCCCCATGCTTCAGATCCCTTGTTTCATCAGAGCCCAGCCTACTTTATTGGATTAGGATAATCCCCCTCTCTTTTTTTTATATTTGTTTGTTTATTAAGCATATAGTAGGTCCAAAGTTCTCTGCCAAAATTTATGACACAATTCCTTCTTAATATTTGTGGTTGCTAATAAGCAAATATGAATAACAAAGAAAAAAGTACAACAGTCTCCAGGAGAAACACATTAAATCAAAGTTTTAAAAACCATATTCAATGTGACAGATGGAAGTGTCATGGGGAGACACGCTAATTCTGAGGGGTCCTTGGCTTCCATGATGAATAAGAATTTCAACACGTGCCATCAGAAAAAGGCAAAGGTTTAATTAATTTAAGAAAGGTGGGGATACAGGTTGGGGGTCATCTCAAGAAGGGGAGAGCAAGTCTCCCTGCACGCGTCCATCCATCCAAGCAAGCAAGAGAGAGTCCTCATGCTTTCACAATTCTTTTATAGGAGGGGGTAGGTAGGGTCGCACAGTAGAGGGCAGGACTTCCTTAGTCCTCAGTTTCCCTGGCAACAGATAGGCAGTGGGATCTGACCTTTGTCCTCCTCACCCACCCTATTTTAAGCATCTCAGGTGTGGAGAGGAGCCATTGTGATCAAGGGTGTGGACTCATTAAGGCTTCTACCTGACTGAACACACCCTATAGGATGGAGTTAGGTTATGAACTTTCAAAATTTTAAATCTCTATTTTCCCAATGTCTCCTTTCTGCCTAATATTTCTATCTTTTCTATTCTACCTCATCATTATTCATTAGAATTTTGAATGCTTTTGTTATGCTCGGACCTTCTATCCCAGAGAGACCACCAAGGAGCCTATCCCTATGCAACAGCAGAAGAGCCTTTATTCAAGCTTTTAAGCTTGGGTGCCCGACATAAACTGACACAGCAGTTCAGTACGGGGACCCCGAGCATGTTTTTGCTTACATTTTTATACCATTTTAGACAAAGAACCCCCTACTGATTGGGCAGTTAGACAAAGAGCTTCTATTGATTGGGTAGTTGTTCACGGGTCTTCTTGACCTTTACCATAATCGGCTTTAGGTTTTGTGGCTAACCAAGGATTGGTCATCAGCAGCTGTCCTTGCACAAGGGCCTATATTTGATGGATTGAACCGGTTCTCTGAGGGGATCCTCCTTAACTTCCCGGAATGTTACCATTGGCATTAGCCCACCCATAGAATGTCATCTTAACCTTGATTGGGGGTCCTAAAGCAAGGGCATCCTGTTTTCCCAGCAATTGCCTAGCCAGCAATGACCCGGTCAGATATTTTAGCAGACCAAACTTTTCAGCAGTTTTTGCTTAACTGTTTAAATGCCACTTCATTTTGAGGCTGGATTTGGCCTCTGTGAGGGTCATCCATTTCTGGTTCATTCTTACTCCAAGGGTTTAGTTCTTAGCATTTTAACCAAAAGTGGACATATTATCAGATAATATCTAGATACTATGTCTCCTCATTTTTGGAACTTCATTTTATTTATTTATTTATTTTTGGTACTAGGGATTGAGCCCAGGGCATTCTACCTTCAAGATACACCCCCAGCCCCTTTTATTTTTATTTTGAAACAGTCTTGCTAAGTTACTGAGGCTGGCCTCGAACTTGTGATTTTCCTGTCTCAGCCTTTCAAGGACTGGGATTACAGGAGTGCACCATCACACCTGCCTCTCATTCTTGGAATTTTAGATTTTAATTTTTGTCCCTGGCTCTGTGATTCTTAGCCCTGTGAGTAAAGCTCTCCTCCGTATCTCATATGCCACTTTTGAAATTGGTGTTGTCTTGGTGTGTGTGTGTGTGTGTGTGTGTGTGTGCGCGCGCGTGCATGTGTGTGTGTGTATGTGTTGGGGAAATGGTCCCAAAATCCTGGCTCAGACCTCTTCTCTCCTGAAAGTTGGTCCACTATTGTTAGAAATAAATTTCCACTATTATTAGAAATAAATTTCTATCGCATTGTAAGAAAAAGACACATATTTGAAAGCAGCTCGGCAAGGCGAATTTTACTTTTTGCAAAAAGGGATCCTGCCACCAGTAAGTCAGGCGTGCAGGAACAGCATGGTGGAAAACTGATGGATGTTTTATTTACAGCGCAGGGCTTCTGTGCTGTGCTCCTATTGGTGGGAACAGAGCCTCATAATCTTTATGCATTGACTGAAGGGGATGCCGAGGGAGGGGTTGGCACGTACAATTTCCAGGAAATGCTATCTTTACAAAAATATAAGCACAGATTAGGTTACACAATGGCAGTTGTACAAAATGGAGCCCAAGGCAAGCTATTCCTTTGATAGAAAAGATCTAATTATATTCTCAAACTATTACCATGGCACTCTCTGATGCTTTCAGAGAGATTAAAATTTTTTGTTTATCTCTTCCAGTTATTTTAGCAAGGGTTTGGTATTAAAAAATACCTATTCTGCCATGTTAAAGGCTAAAAAAAGAAGAATTTCAAACTAGTGGAGACACGTTGGGCTATCCTTTGAAAGTCTGCAGAGTTGGATGTCTAATTCACATCACAAACTAAAAAAGATGTCACATGAATTAAATATTTTAAATGTAAGAGACTTAAATATCACATTATAAAAGCATAAGCAGAAAATGTAGGAAAATGCATTTATAATGTTAAAGGATATGGAAACTATTGGCTTTAATTCAGTATATACATTTTAAGACTTCTGGATGAGGAAAGATATCATAAACTTTCAAAAGAAACATCCAAATTGGAAAAATATTTGCAATACCTATTAGAATCACAAATCCTTATTGTATGTAAAGTGCTTCTGAAATTAATAAAAACAAAGATATGAAGAAGATATGATTAGGAAATTCACAAACAAAAGAATAAATTGCTAGTAAATATGTGAAATGCTTAACCTCATTAATAACTACACAAGTAGTTTTTATCTACTAGAACGGAATATATGTCAATAATGTTAGAAGTATTTAAAGAAAATCTCTGTTAGAGTATGTATTGATACAGGGTTGGGAAGGAATTTATCTGTTTACATCACATTTTAAAATACAAATTTTCTTTTATTCTAGAAAAATATTAAAATTAAATGTATAACAGTTTTATAAATGTACACAAAACATAAATGCACGTGTGTATGTGTGTGTGTGTGTGTGTGTGTGTGTGTGTGTGTGGTACAGGGGATTAAACACAGGGGTCTTCCACCTCTGAGCTACATACCCAGCCCTTTTTAGTTTTTATTTTTGAAACAGGATCTCATTAAGTTACTGTGGCACACTGACCTCAAACCTGTGATCCTCCTGTCTCAGCCTCCCAAGCTCTGGGATTATAGGCATGTACCATCAAGCCTGGATAAATGTACATATTAGTGACTATCATAAATCAAATACTCATGTAAGGCAGGCATGGTGGAGCACGCTTGTAATCCCAGTACTTGGGAGGCTGAGACTGGAGAATTGCAGGTTTGCGGCCAGCCTCAGCTACTTATGAGGCCTCTGCAACTTAGACCCTGTTTCAAAATAAAGAATAAAAAATAGGGCTAGGGGTATAGCTTGGAGGTAGAATGCCCCTGGGTTCAATCCTGAGTAACACACACACACACACACACACAAAAAAAAAAAAAAAACTCATGTAACCTGTGAAGTTTACTTCTAGGATTCTATCATTCAGAAATATTCCCTAAAGCAAAGAAGGTTTATACAAGGATGGCAATTTACATTTATTTTAGTACTGTTTGAATTTTTAAAATTTCAATTTTCTTAAAATTTAATTTTGAAAACATTTCAGCCTGGTCACAACTCTGCTCTGAACAATTAAAAATTACATAGGAGCTGGGTGTGGTGGTACACGCCTGCAATCCCAGTACTTGGGAGGGTGAGACAGGATCTCAGGTTTGCATCCAGTCTCATCAGCTTAGTGAGGCCCTTCGCAACTCAGTGAGACCCTATGTCAAAATCAAATAGGGCTGGGGTGTGGCTCAGAGGTAGAATGCTTCTGGGTTCAATCCCTAGTAACACATACACACACACACACACACACACACACACACACACACACATGATTACATAGTATATTCTCAGGACCTAAAAGTACAGGGGACCTAGCAGTGCTGTCTCCCCTGAAGCTGAGGTGGTCTTGGGAGCTGTGGGGACAGGCTTGTGACATCCTCTGACAGGACAGTCCATGGACATGACTCCCGGACAGAGACAGCAGCAGGAGAAACTGGAAGGACCTGGAGAACGCATGAAGTCAGCGTACCCAGGAGATTCCGAAGTTACCCCAGCACCTGAAAGGGAGAGTACATTCCAGTCTGGACATTTGAAGATCTTAAAATTTATTTTTTAATGGAAGTACAGCCTTATTTTATACCTACAGACTACCAAAGCCTAGACATGTTGCTTTCATGATTTTTGCCATTACTGTTTGAGATCACTACCTGTTCCCACTGAGATAACGAGGAGAACGAGGTCAGTGTGCACATGGACTGTGCAGATCAGAATGTTCCATATCTTCTACATTATTTTTTTAACACCATCACCTCTGTCCTTTGATCATGCCCAAGTTGTGCCCCAGGGGTTTCCCTGGGTCTGCCAGTAAGATACAGGACCATAAGTCTTTTCTTCTTGTCCTCAGCCATAAACAGAAGGCCCAGGGCAGTCTCCAGGCCTAGCATCATCAAGATTTTTCTATACATTAACTGTTGAGCAAAAATTGAGTATGCGCTGATGTTATCAGGCTATTGCAGAATAGAGCGTGCAGAATAGAAGGGCTGAAGTTTTTAGGAGCACTCAAAATAATTTTATTTTTTCCAGAAAATCTACTCAGAAGTTTATTTTTCGTTTGGTTTTGTTCTTCCTTAGACTTTTAATTTTAACTTGCCAATTTTATTATTCAACTCACACACTCAGTAGATATCTGTGATTTTGGCATGTCACAAAGCTTTCTTGTGACCTGTGGCTATACATCATTAGATTGATATGGAGAACACAGAGCTCTAGGAATCTCCATTTAGGTCTTAGTTTGGGGCTTAGAGAGGCACAAGGCTGATCAAAGAACCTCACTTCTCCCTGTCACGGTCTCAGGACTATGAAGAATTGAGCGAGCCTAATGAAGCACTGAAGATTTCTGTGGTCCTGCAGGATCATAAGTATCATAAATATATGCATCCCAAACTGTAATTCCCAAACTAAGAATTGTCTCTTCTAACCCTTGCACTTGAATTTGTTCTTCTCTCATGCCAGACATTTGAGGTGAAGAATGCGGATTAGACAGTAATTGGGGAAAAAAAGTTCACAATTTCTCTAATGTAGCCTTGGCTGTGTACTTCTGTTTTTATGATTATACCATTACACAATGCTAGAAATTCATTGTGTATACTTGGGTAACTGAATCTTGGGTAAAGGCCTCAGCAATCTAGGGTTCCCAATGGGATCACGTTAATGGTGACCACCCACATCTCTTGTGATTTTGTTCCCCTATCCTCAATTCCCGTATATTTTGGCAGTGGGAGAAACTTCATGTGTCTGTAGCTTAATCAAGATAGGTGTTTGCTTCTCTTACCTTGCTTTTTCCAAAGTCCAGAGATAGTCCATTCAGATCTGGTATGGTGCTCCACGGTGTCACATAGCCAGGCTTTTTCTAGTTATTGTGCCAAATCTACCACATGGCTTCCATGTGAGCATCCAAGATGGTTGTCCTAGCTCCAGCCATCATGTCTGCCATAAGGAAAAAGAAAAGAAAAGGAAAAGGATGGGCATTCCCCTTCCCTTCAAGGATAGTTCCCAGAAATTTCACTCCTTTTATTTATAGCCTGTATATATACCATTACCTAGAATTTAATCACATGACCAATTTTACTTACAAAGAAAACTGGGAAGTATTTTTATATGTTTAGGTAAATTTGGAGATTCCGATTACATCCCATAGGAAGAAAGAGATTGCAGATATTGAGGGAAATGGGTAGTGTCTGCTCTACTATATACCCTCCAAATCTCACCTGTGTCATGTCTGTCACATGTAGAATTCTCCAGGGTAATTCCCCAAACTCTCCCAGACAAGTAGGTCAGGTGTAATAGATGGCTGATTGATACTGCTTTTCTACTCCAGTCCTCCTTTTGTGTGTATGTATAGGGAGGGGGGTGGGGGGCAGTACTGGGGATCGACCCAACCCAGGGGCATTCTATCTCTGAGCCACACTCCACTCCCAGCCCTTTTTATTTTTTATTTATTTATTATTATTATTATTACTATTTTTGCAGTACTGGGGATTGAACCCAGGGGCATTCTACCTCCAAGCTACACCCCCAGCCCTATTTTTTATTCTTTATTTTTAAACAGGGTCTCACTAAGTTGCGGAGGCCTCACTAAGTAGCTGAGGCTGGCCGTGAACCCAGATCCTCCTGTCACAGCCTCCCAACCTCCCAAGAACTGGGATTACAAGCTTGCGCCACCATGCCTGGCAAATTTTTTTAAGTTTGTAAAGGCGTGTTTGATGACCCAGAATATCATCTATCTTGGTAAATCTTTCCAATCTTGCCAACACTCAATTTTTCTTTCCGATACTGGAGCTAGAACCTAGGTCCTCATGCATGTTAGGCAAGCTCTTTACCACTGAGCTACACTCCCAGCCTTATTATTATTTATTTATTTATTTATTTAGAAACAGTGTCTCCTCTGTTTTCAAGGCTGTTTCAATCTCCTGGGCTCAAGTGATCCTCTGGCTTCAGGCTCTTGAATAGATGAGACTACAGGCATGAACCATTGTGCCCATCTGGATTTCCCTCTTTTTTTTTTTTTTTTTTTTTTTGCAGAATTAGAGATTGAACCAGGGCCTCTCTCATTTTTTCTTGATAGCTAGACTATGTTGTACTACCATACAAAGAACTACTATAAATAGACCTTTTGTAGTTTGGTGGTAAAAGGTATGGAAAAGGAAGTATTACGTAGTCCTATGATTAGGTCTCAGTTTTTTGGTGAGTCTGTGTCTTTGGATTGTAAACTTCAGAAATGTTTCTCAGTTTTTTCTTCTTGCTGAAGTGCAGCAAGCTAGCTAGAGTGGACTTGATTTGGTGATGTTCTTTCCCCCAGGTTGGTTAAATGCTCAGGTTAACTAGTTACTCCTGAGGGCAAACCTTGTTAAGAAAGAAGAGAGTGGTGAATTTAGAAACGGGTCTCACTTGGCATGGTGGCACATGCCTGTAATCCCAATACTTGGGAGACTGAGACAGGAAGATTGCAGGTTTGAGACCAGCCTCAGCAATTTAGAGAGACTCTCAGCAACCTAGTAAAACTCTGTTTCAAAATAAAAAAGCAAAAAGGCTAGGGATATTGCTTAAAGGTAGAATGCCCCTGAGCCCAATCCCCAGTATCACCAAAAATGAAAAATAAAAGTGGGTTCCTTTTTTCTCTCCTGGAAACACGAGGAGAGTTTTTGCTGATATTTCTGTGAGAACCTGTTTGAGCTCTGGAGGTAAAAATCACAAATGTGTGAGTCTTGCCCTATAACTTTATTTATTTATTTAATACTGGGGACTGAACTCAGGGGCATTCTACCTCTGAGCTACACCCCAGCCTACCTTTTTATTTAATTTTTTTTTTATTTTGAAACATCGTCTTGCTAGGTTGCTGAGGTTGTCCTTAAACCTTCAATCTTCCTATCTCAGCCTCACAAGTATTGGGATTACAGGCCTGCAACACCACACCTGGTCTCCTTGGAGTTTTAAACTCTTAGACTTGTCTGTACTTCTCCTCTAGAAACTTGTTCCGACCCCAGCACCAGGTCCTGATGCAGCTTCTGCTCTGGCACGTTGTGATTTTCTGCACCCCCCTCCCAATTTGTCTTTTCAATTTGGGGGCAGTGGTTTGCAATCTCACTTCTTATACAATCTAAGAAGAATTGTTAATTTTTCAGTTTGTTCATCTTTTTTCTCTTCTCCGTGTTTAATTTTTTGAGGAATTACCAAGCTGTTTTCTATAGAGGGTACATGATTTAACATTCACATCAGAAAGGCACAGAGTTTTAATTTCTCCACATTTGTTTTCCCTGCCCCCCCACCCCCGGTTTAAACAGCTATCCTAAAATGTGTGAAGTAGTATCTCATTGTGAGTTGTTGAGGCTGTCCTGGAACCTAAATCTGCCTGCCTCAGCCTCCCAACTACTGGGATTACAGGTGTGTACCACCACGCTCAGCCAAGACCTAATTACCTTTAAAGACCCCACCACCTCTCAATGCTATTGATCCCCAACATGAGTTTTGGTGGAGACAAACCATATTCCAACCATAGCACTGTATTTACCTTTGATGCAATATCCAAAAAATAATTGCCAAATCCAGGTGTCATAAAGCATTTCCCCTAGGCTTCTTGTCTAAGAATTGTATGGGGTTAGATCTTACATTTAGGTCTTTGATCCATGTGGGGTTAATTTTTTGCATATGGTAATAAGACAGGGTACAAGTTCATTCTTTTGCATCTGACTATCCAGTTTTCCCAGCATTGTTTATTGAAAAGACTGACTTTCCCCCGCATTGAATGGTGTGTTACTCAGCTCTCCAATGCTGTGACAAAATACCAGAGAAAATCAACTTAAAGGAGAAAATATTTATTTTGCCTCATGATTTTAGAGGTTTCAGCCCATGGTCACCAGCTGTTGTTTCTGTGCCTGGAGTGAGGCACAACATCATGGCAGGGAGCATCTGGGGAACCAGAGCTGTCCACCTCATGGCAGCCAGAAAGAAAACAGAGAGGGGGCAAGGGACAAAAATATACCATTCAAGAGCATGCCCACCATGACCTACTCTCTCTAACCAGACCCCACCTGCTAAGGTTTCCACTACCTCCTAGTAGCCCATTAAGCCACAAACCATCAATGGAGTAATCCTCATAATCCAGTCACCTTCCAAAGGCCTCATCTCTGAACACTGCTACACTGGGGACAAAGTGCTCAACCCCTGAGCTTTGGGGGATATTTCAGATCCAAACCATATGAAATGGACTTGACCCCTGTTTAGAAAATCAGAGGACCATATTTGCAATATTTTATTTCTGAGCATTCTAGTCTATTCCCTTGTTTTATATGTCTGTCTTCAGGCCAGTACCATACTGTTTTGATTATGGTGGTTTTGTAGTGTTTTTAAATTGGGAAGAGTAAGACCTCTAACTTTAACTTTCTTTTGAAAGATTGTTTTGGATATTTGGGGTTCATTGAGGTCCCATATACATTTTTGGATGGATTTTTTTTGTTGCTACAAAAATGTCTTTGGGATTTTTTTTTTTTTTTTGCAGTACTGAGGGTTGAACTCAGGGGCATTCTACCTCTGGGCTACAACCCCAGCCCTATTTTTTATTCTTTATTTTAAAACAGGGTCTCACTAAGTTGCAGAGGGCCTCACTAAGTAGCCAAGGCTGGCCATGAACCCGGATCCTCCTGTCTCAGCCTCCCAAGTACTGGGATTACAAGCATATGCCACAACGCCCAGCTGTCTTTGGGATTTTGATAGGGGTTGCATTGAATCTGTAGATTTCTCTGAATAGTATTTATTTATTTACTTATTTATTCATTTATTTATTTAGGTACTGGGAACTGAACCCAGGGACATTGTACCTCCAAGCTACACCCACAAGCCCTTTAATTTGTTTTGTTTTGTTTTGTTTTGAAACAGGATCTCACTAGGTTGCTGGAAGTCTCACTAAGTTGGTGAGACTGGTCTCCAACCTGTGATTCTCCTGTCTCAGCCTCCCTGGTACTGGTATTACAGGTGTGTGCCCACACCCGGCTGACAATATTCATCTTAATGATGAAATCCAATATTATTGAGGAGGGAGTGCTAATGGAAGGTGGACCATGACCTTTATGAAATTTCATTCAGTGAAACTAAATATTATAGTTCTGGCCCTGTTGTAGTCCATTTTGTGCCATTATAACAAAATACCACAGACTGGGTAATTTATGAAGAATTGAAAATTATTTCTTACAGTTCTAGAGTCTGGCAAGTCCAAGATCAAGTCCCTGACATCTGGCAAGGGCCTGCTTGCCATGTCTTCAAGTGGTGGAAGGCGGAGGAATGAGCTAGCTGAATGCTATGTAAAGCCTCTTTTATAAAAGCCTTAACCCTGTCAGGAGGAGTCCTAAAGAGTTCCCTGACCTGGGAAGGGGAAACTCACCTCAGGGCCCCCGGGGTCCTTGGCTCTGTGATGAAAAGAATTTCAACACACGCCAGTCAGAGAAAAGACAGAGGTTTAACTCAAGAAAAGTGGAGATACACGTTCAAAGGACAACCTTTTCACAGTCTCTTTTTATAGGCACTTGAGATGGGGAGGGGATTGGTTAGAGGTACAACTGGGAAAATGCCTTTCAGATGTGAAGGTAGCCCATTGTGATTTTTTTTTTTTTTTTTGCGGTACTGGGGATGGAACCCAGGGACATTCTACCTCTGAGCTACTCCCCCAGCCTGATTTTTTATTCTTTATTTTGAAACAGGGTCTCACTAAGTTGCAGAGGGCCTCAATAAATAGCTGAGGCTGGCCCCGAACCCGGATCCTCCGGTCTCAGCCTCCCAAATACTGGGATTATAAGCGTGCGTCACCACACCCGGCTTCCATTATGGTTTTTTTATTTTATTGGTGCATTGTAATCATACATCTTGATGGGCTTCAGGGTGGTAGAAGTATACACGCACACATTGGTCAATTACCCCTACCCCAATTCCCACCCCTTTCCCTCCTCCTCTCGTTCTCAGCATAGTAGGTGACTTTGATATATTTGTGTATGTACGTCCTGTGCATTAGGGTGTTTCCTTCTTCTCCCCTCCCATCTCCCTCAGTTAGGTCGCCTTCTTTACTCATCTAAGGTTTTCTCTGTCTTTGTCCAGAGTCCCTCCTGGATGGGGCTGTGGCTCACCAGCCTGTATTCTCAGTGCTGGGTTGCTCCGGGGAGGCGCCCACGGCTCACCCTCCCGTGTCCTCAGTGCTGGGATGCTTCTGGGTATGGTCCGTGGCTCACCCCCCCCATGTTCTCAGTGCTGGGGTGCTCCAGGAAGGGACCATGACTCACCCTCCCGTGTCCTCAGTGCTAGGCTGCTCCTGGGTATGGTCCGTGGCTCACCCGCCCATGTCCTCAGTGCTGGGGTGTTCCGGGGAGGGGCCATGGCTCATCTGCCCATGTCCTCATTGCTGGGCTACTGGGGGTGTGTGTCACCCACCGATGTCTTCAGTGATGGGATGCTCCGAAGAGGGGTCATGGCTCACCCGCCTGTGTCCTCAGTGCTGGGATGCTCCTGGGCAGGGCCATGGCTCACCTGCCCATGTCCTCAGTGCTGGGCTGCTCCTGGGCAGGGGCCGTGGCTCACCCGCCCGTGTCCTCAGTGCTGGGCTGCCCTGGGGTGGGGCCGTGGCTCACCGCCTGTGTCCTCAGTGCTGGGCAACTGGGAGGGGGCCATGGCTCATCCGCCCATGTCCTCAGTGCTGGGCTGCCCTGGGGTGGGGCCGTGGCTCACCCACCAGTGTCCTCAGTGCTGGGATGCTCCTGGGCAGGGCTACATCATCTTTGTCTCTCCTCCTCGTTCTCACTGCGGAAGCAGAGGCACGTGGCCCACTTCTTGTAGCCATGGCCATCGTAGGTGCGGTCTGGTTCGACTTGAGCCCCATCATGGTCCAGGGTTGACTGCTTTTGGTGATGGTCTGTAGTCACTGGCTTCACAACAATCTGCTGCTTCTTTGCTGGAGGTCTCTGGAAACCGCGGTGCTGGCGTGGCCTGACCAAAATGGCGCCACTGCCGCCACTCCCACTCATCAGGTGAGATGCGTGGAGCTCTTTACAGTCCTCTGCTCTCTCTGCTGCCTCCTATTCTGCTGCATTTCGACTGACCTTGTTTTGTGGAGTTTTGGCTGCGTTTTTTCTCTTGCCAAGAAGCAGTCATCCTGCTGGTTGAGTTCTGAGTCTGGGAGCACCTGAAACATGCTGTCTCCCTCTATCCCACCACCTTTAATCTCCCCATTATGATTTTAAAGGCCTGGTTTCTGCCTCAGAAAATGGGATCTGAAACTCAAACAGCTGCAGACCAGAGTAGCCAAATCACGAGCCCGCCCCCACACGTGTGGCAGTTTTTCTTCCCAATTTGTCTCCTTTCTACCTAAAATTGTATCTCTTCTGTTCTACCTCATCAACCTAATCCACAGGGAAGAGTTCTCAATACCTAACCACCTCTTAAAGGCCTTACCATCTAATAATATCACATTGGCAACACCTGAATTTTGGGGGGACATGTTCAAACCATAGGCCCTCTCTTGGGGAATCCAGCTGATCAAGGCCAATTTTGGAATTTTTTTATGCTATATTGGACAACAGGAGAAATTTGTAAATGATCCTTGTTTTATTTCCATGATTCTATTTCAAAAAGCTATTTGGAGCTGGGCATGGTGGCGCACACTGTAATCCCAGTACTTGGGGGGCTGAGACTGGAGGATCTGGGTTCGAGGCCAGCATCGCTACTTAGTGAGGCCTCCACAACTTAGTGAGATGCTGTTTCAAAATAATGAATAAAAAATAGGGCTGGGGGTATAGCTCGGAGGTAAAATGCCCCTGGGTTCAATCCCCGGTACCGCAAAAAAAAAAAAAAAAAAAAAAAGCTATTTGGATAAGATTAACTACTCTGGAGTGAGGGAGATACATTAGGATTATTTTCATGCCTTAGTTATTATGCTATACCATACTCTTATAAATATATTGTGTGCTGTATAACATGACAGATTTCTCTGTTCATACTGATTCTTCAGCTGATTTCTGTATAAGTACCGCGTGCTAACCAATTGCGCCACTGGAGCACTCTCTTCAGCTGGTTACTGAGGCCACATCTACTGCAAAGCCAGGAAAGGAATTGTGGGTAATTGGGACCATGCCAGGGAGTGAGGAATTGTTTGTAGGATTGTGAAAACTGACGTCTCTTCTTTTTTTGTGATTGACTGATCTCGCTTAACATAATGTTCTCCAGATCCTTCCACTTTTTTGCAAATGATGTTATTTTGTTCTTCTTTATGGCCGAGTAGAATTCCATTGTGTGTATTTCCCACAATTTTGTAATCCACTCATCTGTTGATGGACACCTAGGTTGATTCCATGATTTGGCCACTGTGAATTGTGCT
>PVJS01012335.1:0-44084 GCA_004027185.1 Glis glis | reverse complement strand
TGGTGGCACACGCTTGTAATCCCAGTACTTGGGAGGCTGAGACAGGAGGATCCGGGTTCGAGGACAGCCTCAGCAAGTAGTGAGACTCTCATTAACTTAGTGAGACCCTGTTTCAAAATAAGAATAAAAAACAGGGCTGGGGGTGTAGCTTGGAGGTAGAATGCTCCTGGGTTCAATCCTCAGAACCACACACACACACACACACACACACACACACACACAAAGAACCTACTGTGTGCCAGGTGATGTGCTGGATTCTGGGATGCACAATGAGTGAAGTGACAGGGTTCCTGCCCTCGCAGAGCTTCCAGTCTAGATTCTGGATGGTGGACGTCCATTGGAGGATGAGCTGGAGGGCCTAGGAACTGCAGGGTTGGGGATGAAGTGTGGACAGGGCTTAGAAGAGGGAGCCTGGAAACCCCATCATTAATCTCTACACTCTGCTTGTTCACCCCCACGTGTTCCAGACAACTAGAAGCTGTTGGCTGCAGTCACTCGCCAAGAAACTCACAGGTGCGGTTCAGGCTGGATGAGGGAGAGCAATGGAGCCCTCACCTGGTGGTTTCCGCAGACGCCAGAGGGCGCTCGTGGGTGCAAGTGCGGCTCTTCTGTTTCTGCTGGGAAATAGGCTCCTTCCAGGTTCAATGCCACTTTGGAATCTATGTTTGATTTTCTCGGTGCCACAGGCATTTGGATGGAGCTGAAGTCTTGCACTGAATTAGGTAAAACAAAAACCACTGGTGGGACTGGTGCCTGGAGGTGTGATTCTTGCCTGGAACACCAAATGGAGGCAGCCTCCCTGCTCCCCACGGGACAGCTGCCTTGAACAGGAGCAACCCACAGATAAACGCTTGCTGCTCAGCTCGTGCCTGACCATCGGGTGCAGGTAGACTCAATGTCGTAGACCCTTAAGCAGGACGCGTGCTGAGGGGGAGCAGCCTGCCTGCTCCAAGGACAAGTCCTCTGTTACTCCACGTCGTCTTGGGAGCACACAGGCAGAGTCCAGGAAAGTGTTTTCATTCTCCTCCTGTCCCTGGAGGCTCTGGGAACCCCCCCCCCCACATACTCTCCATATCAGGTTTAATGCAGCACTTACTAACTTATAGATGTGTGAGCAGAGTTCCAGAAATTTCCCTCTTGTGGTCATCTCTCCGGAGCTCCAGCCCTCCCCTCCCAGCTGTTTCCTGGATGTCCTGCTACCCTTCAGAATCATATGCCCTCCCCTTGCTCCATGAGTATTTATCTAGCGTCTTCTCTGTGCCCAGCCTCACTAGGGGAAGGAGATACAGTCAAAGAAATGACGGTCTCTATCGTGTGGACAGTCTCTGTTCAGTGGCCACCTCCTTCCCCCTTGTCAAGCATTCCTTGGGAGCAGGGGCTGCATTTGCTCCACAGAGTGTGCTCAGCATCTGGGAGGGAGAGCATTGTAGGTGCTTAGTAAACACCCCTGCATCTGTGTTGGAGAAATGAAAGAAGGCTGCGGGGTGATGGGGGAAACAGGTAAAGCAGTAGTTGCGGCTCATCAGGCTCCAGTGTTCCGGTGGAGGCGGGAGGCTCTCTGGGGTAGGAGGGCAGTCCGCTGAGCCTGGGGCCAGTGCGGGGCTCAGGGCTGCTTGTGCTGGAGCCGAGGGCCTAGGATACCTGGGAGTCAGCCCCATGAGAAAGGGCAGTGATCGAGGGGGACATTCTAGGCACCCACAAGGCAGCACAGGGGTCACCAACTGACCAACAGAATATTCTGGGAGATGGGTAGGGGAGAGGTGGAGACAGGTGGCCAAGCGCATCTTTCTGCAAGCAGCTCTGCCTTCCGCAGTCCCTGTTCTGTGGAGGCACCGTGCTCCCAGGACCTCTGTGGCGGGGCCACTCTCCCCAGCGTGACTTCTCTCTCCCTTGGGATCCTGGTCCTCCGGGTCCTGTGCTCTAGGACCCTAACCCTAACCCTAACCCCACCTTTCCCTTACCTGGGCTACCTGGCCTCCCGACTGGCCCTCTGACCTCTTGTCTTATTTGTTTCCAGTTCATTCTGCACCCTTCTGCCATTCTATTCTCTGGAGCTTGACCTCTCTGTTCCCAACCACTGCCTTCCCTTGCTCAGTAGCTTTCAATGGCTCCCAGGTGTCCATTAAAATAGGTAATAAGTGTCTTGACTCAGTATCCCCAAACTCCAGGCTGTAGGGTCTAACTTTCTAGAGTGTTCTTCCATTGTGTATGTATATGGAACTTTTTTTTTCTGGAACTGGGGATTGAACCCAGGGGCATTCTACTTCTGAGCTATACCTCCAGCCCTATTTTATTCTTTTATTTTGAAATGGGGTCTCACTAAGTTGCTGAGGGCCTCACTGTGTTGCTGAGGCTAGCCATGAACCCGGATCCCCCTGTCTTAGTCTCCCAAGTACTGGGATTACAAGTGTGCACCACCACGCCTGAGCTCCATTGTCCATGTTCACGTGGCCAGCAACAAACTGGACTCTACTCTTCTCCAGATACTGCTGAGTTCCTTCCACCTGGAACCCCTGTCCCCACATCTCCACATTCCTATGGAGTCCTGATGTCCTTCAAAGCCAATCTTGGTCCAGGTGTGGTGGTGTACACCTGTAACCCCAGTACTTGGGAGGCTGAGATAGGAGGATCACAGATTCGAGGCCAGGCTCAGCGACTTAGTGAGGCCCTATTTGAAAATAGAAAATAAAATAGGGCTGAGAGTGTAGCTCAGAAGTAGAATACTTGGGTTCAGTACCCAGTAACACACACACACACACACACACACACACACACACACACACATACAGAGCCGACCTTGTTCTCAGCGCCCTCGGGTATCCTTCCCAAGTCCCTGGTAGGGCCCGACTCCAGCTCCTCCCTCAGATCGCAGTGTGTTCTAACCTTCCCTCTGGACCAGTTCCCCGGGAGCACGGCTGAGTTACCAAAGGTAGCGGTGGCATGGGGGGCTGACATGTGTTCTGGCCAGAGATGCCGGCAGACCACGCGCTAGCAGCCACTACCCACAGGCCCCTAAGGGAGACGGGAGGAAGAGCAGAGTCACATCGGGTGGCCCCTAGGTGCGTTACACACTGCATGTGGAAAGCCGGGCTTAGCCTGGGGCCTCATTCTCCCTAAACTTCTGCTTTTCCGGTGGCCTGGCTCACCATGTGGGAGGGCGAGGGGGAGCGCCTGGGGCTGGGCCAGGGAGCTGCATCTGTTGCCTGGGTGGAGGAAGGGGCAGGCCACCACACCCCCAGCCCACCTCTATCCAGTGGCCACATCCATCTGCAAATATAGGTCAATCTGAGTCCCACAGTGATGGATCAGGGAGCACTGTCCGTCTTGGGACAGGATGGCAGGGGAGGTGTCCAGGGAGGGAGGCCTGAGGGCCTCTCATCTTACTTCTGAAGTGCCAGCACCGGACTCGAGAGAGAACAGGATCAGCAGGAACTTGTTGAATTAACTTGAAGCCAGTCCTGCCTTCGAGAGACCACGTCTGCTCTACCCCTCGGGTCCAGGCCGGGGCCCTGCACAGGGTGGGGATTGACCTGCACAAGACTGATGCCCATTCAGATACCGCAAGTCTTACTCCTCTCCTGCCTCCATGTGAGTACACGTACACAGTGGTGCTTAATAAGTGCTGGTCGACCCATGGGCTCAGCGGTAGAGATGTGTATCCAGGTCCACACCCAGAAGTTCTGGCACTCTTTCTTTGGAAGAGCATCACAGAGAAAACAGATATCAGAGCGACATGTGATTTGAGGGGAAGAGAAACCCAAGAAGCAGAACAAATTGGACCGAACCGCTGTGAAGCAGAGACATGGGTTGTGACAGTGACCGTGACCCTCTGGTCAGAGAGAGCAGGAGGGGGAAGGGAGGAGAGGCCCCCAGAGCCTGCACAGGGCCCTGCGTGTCAGAGGGGACAGTAGATGTGTTAATCAGCAGAATCCAACTCCCAAACCCTGCCAGCTTGCCCCAGTCCCCTCTCCTAGAGCCGCCCTGTGTCTCTGCCCAGTGCTGTCCCTGGTACTCAGGCAGCCCGTACAGCTGGCGTGCAGGGACGCTGTGTTGGCGCCTCCCGTTCTATTTGGGGCAGGGGTTGGGGCCAGGGCTGCCTGTTGCTTCCCTCCTTCGCTCTGTCAGCTCTCATCCTGTCTTGACGTTCCAGGTCCTGGACTCTGCATGGGGGCCGCTTTGTTCTCATGATACCTGCCCCGGCTCACGATGGAGGCTTGGGTGTCACCTCTGGGGACCAGAAGGGGCCAGTGGGGAGATTTGTCCTTGTACAAGGAATGTTGTCATACAGGTGGATAAATGGAGGTGTTCATCGAACTCGGAACAGATGCCAGTGGCTGCCAGGGATGTTACAGGTCTCTGCAAACTCCTGAGATTCTAACTTTAAAGTGGACTAAGTTTTTTTTTTTTTTGGTGTGTGTGTGGTGCTGGAGATTGAACCCAGGTACATTCTACCTCCAAGTTACATCCCCAGCCCTATTTTATTTTTTATTTTGAAGCAGGGTCTCAGTAAGTTGCTGAGGCTGGCTTCGAACCCACGATCCTCCTGTCACAGACTCACAAGTACTGGGATTACAGGTGTGCACCAACATGTCTGGCCATTTTTTTTAACTTTTTAAATTTTGAAACAGGGTCTCACTAAGTTGATGAGGCTGGCCTCAAGCCTGCGATCCTCCTGTCCCAGCCTTCCAAGCACTGGGATTACAGGTGTGCGCTACTACGCCTGACTGGACTAAGTGGGCTTTTGGCTTCTACTTCACCCTCCAAATATCTTTGGGGATTGTAATATCTGCTCCACTGGTTTCCTAAAGAGCAAGCTGTCTTCTAAATTCCATACAGTAAAAGCCTTAAGATCGTTTAAATTTCCCATATGGAATTTTGTATTTTTGGTTCTCAGCTGCTTGCTCCTTTCCTTTCCAAAGAAAAATCTCTTGTTTGAGGAGGTTTTTTTTTTTTGTGGCACTGGGGGTTGAACCCAGGGGCATTCTACATCTGAGCTACACCCCCCAGCCCTATTTTATATTTTATTTTGAAACAGGGTCTCACTAAGTTACTGAGGCTGGCCTTGAACCTGCGATCCTCCTGTCTCAGCCTTCCAAGTAGTGGGATTACAGGTCTGCACCATCACTCCTCGTTTCGAGGAGTTTTTAATAGTCAGAACTCCAGGGTCCTACTCTTCAAATGTATTGTTGCTTGCCTGTATTCATGTGTGTTAGCCAGCTTCCTATCACTGTGACAAAATACCAGAGACAACCAACTTGTAATGAATTTCAGTCCCTGGTCACCCAGCACCATTGCTTTAGGCTGTGGTGAGGCATCATGGTGGGGAGGGCGGAGTGGAGCAGCTGGGAAGCAAAAGAGGGAGAGAGGAAGAGACTGGGGTCCCAGCATTCTCTTCAAGGGCACTCCCCAAAGGCCTACCTTCCTTCCATTAGGCCACACCTCCTAAAGGTCCCACCACCTCCCAGTAGCCCACAGCTGGCGACCAACCCTCATGGGGCATTTCAGGTTCAAACTGTAACAACATGGTTGCTAAAGTTATTATGGATGAGAAATTTTGAATAATGATGCTTTTATTTGCGGTACTGGGGATTGAACCCAGGGGCATTCTACCTCCGAGCTACGCCCCCAGCCCTATTTTTTATTCTTTATTTTGAAACAGGGTCTCACTAAGTTGCAGAGGGCCTCACTAAGTAGCTGAGGCTGGTGGCAAACCTGGATCCTCCGGTCTCAGACCCCCAAGTACTGGATTACAAGCGTGAGCCACCACGCCCGCCCGGCTATAATGATGCTTTTTGTTCTTCAAAACGCTTTCATCAGCATCATCGTATTTGAGTCTCCTGCCCCCTCCCCGGAAGTTGCGAGGTTGCTGAGCCAAGGCGCAGGCTGGCTGGGCCACACGGGGAGCAGGGTGGAGCTGGGATCGAACCCGGACTCTGAGCCACCTGGATGCTATTCCACATAGTCTGTAGCGGCGTGTCTACACTGGCAGAGGGAAGCCAGGATTTCAGGAGCAGGAGCCTCAGCCCAAGCTAAATACTGTTTCCCGGGAGGGCAGCCTGGGGCAGGAGAGCCAACCCACAGGAAGAAGAGGACTCCTGCAGCCTGCCCACGGGCCACTGATTTCAGGACGGAACCAATTGCTCGCTGTGACCTAGAGCCCACCAGTGCTTCTGGTTACCGCCCCTTCCTTTCCCGTTTTCCCGTTAGTCGGTCAGGGCTCCCTCCCGGTCTGCAGGCTCTGCGGGCCTCCTCTGCTGCCATTTCGCAGACAGCCGCTAGGTGGCGCAGCCGCCCGCGTGCTGACTCCCGCCCTGGCTCTGGTTCCAAGCAGCACATCCCGCCTCCGCCCTTCCCGGACCTCCAGCCGGGCTCCTGGGGGCACTTCCCCGAACCTGGGCAGGGGCTCCGGGGCTGAGCAGCCGGTGGAACTGGGCAAGCCTCAGGGTCACTCAGGGTGGGCGGGTAGGGGTGCTGGAGGTGGGGCAAGGTAGGCGAGAGTGTGGGCAGGGTCATGGCTCTTTATCCCCCACCACAAGCCTTCTCTGGGGTACAGTGGGCCCGACAACTGCATTCGAAGAACCAAGGAGAACAGATGGAGTGATTTTTTGGGGGGGAGGTCTTCCTTATCCACACATAGCCTTTCTTTTTACCAGGTACTTTAGGAATCTTAACTCATTTAGTTCTCATAACAACCCCCCAGGTCCCATTTAACTGTTGAGGACCCCGAGGCACAGGTGACCCTGCTGGTAAGCAGCAGGACCCGGGTTCTACCCCAGGGGGCGGTCTGACGCTCCCAGCCTCCTCCCAGGCTGGGTCCCACGCCCTCCTGCATTGTAGGATGGTAGCAGTGTCAGCGAGGCCGCCAGGCCCGGCTGGGCGACTCTGCCTGCACTTGCAGCTCCCATGCTCTTGGTGGCATCTACGAACCTGTTCTTTCTTCATCTTCAACTTGGTCGGGCTTCCTGTGGGCAGGCCTGGTGCGTGGCTCTTGGTGTTGATGGTCAGGGAACCCAGCCACAGACCTTTTGGAGCCAGGGGGGAGGTGGAGATTAATCACACAAGCACACTAAGGACAACTGCCGAGATGGATGTTCTAGAGAAAAGAGCCTTGCACTCCCTTGCCTGTCCCCTTCCTCCTGGTCCCACCCCCTCCCTTCCCATCCGGGGCTGAGCCCAAACGTGCCTGCCAAGATGCTAGTGAGAGCTAAGGGGAGAGATGGCGGCTGGCCTGCTGGCTCGCCCTTTGTGACTTAGGAGGCAGGTTGCAGCCACGGCCTTGCATGGTCTGGTCCAGGACGGGCTGGTGTTGAGTTTCCCAGGGAGGCAGCTTGGTAGAAGGCGAAGCTTCAGTCCACAGAGATTCTGGGGAGACTGGAAAGGGTCTTTAGTTTCAGACGTGGGTTTGAGTCTGGGCTGATCTGTCACCTGATCTGTAGTGCTATGGTTTTGGTGGCTCATCTGTGACACTGAAAGAGAAGAGATGCACAGAATCTCCCCTCCGGTGCCTGTGTGAGCGCCCTAGCATGTCACCGGCAGTGTCTGTTGTGGGAAGTAGAGGCCAGCGACCAAATCATTGTAGCCTCTGTTTCTTCATCTATAAAATGGGCTAACAAGGCCTCCTTCCCTCAAGGTATTGGTTGGAGGATGAAACAGCTTGATAGCACACCCACCTATCTCATTTAATCCTTTGGATGACCTTATTTGCTCTAAAGATTTGATTTCATGTCAGTTTTTTTTTACCCCCATGGTACTGGGGATTGAACCCAGAGGTATTCTACCTTCAAGCTATACACCCAGTCCTATTTAAAAAAATTTTTTTTTTGTTTTGAAACAGGGTCTCACTAGGTTGCTAAGAGCCTTGCTAAGTTGCTGAGGCTAGTCTTGAACCTGCGATCCTCTTGCCTCAGCTTCCCAAGTACTGGGATTACAGGTGTGTGCCACCATGCCCGGTTTGTGTCAGCTTTTCCAGGGATCTGTGAGCTCCTTGAAGGCAGGGACCACGTCACATTCATTTTTGTATTCCCGGTATGTAACTATAGGGCCTGACACATAGTAGGCACTTAGCAAATGTGTCCCTTTCAAACTCAGATCTTGGAGAGCACATCACATAGTGGGGGGTCTTCTATGGACAGCAGCCACTCCGATGGAGGGCCTTCCTGTGGGTCCACTGCTGGGCTCTTGGACTCTTTTTGTGGTTCTGGGAAAATCACCCACTCTTCAGCCTGGGTTTCCTCTGTGAGCCTGGGCAGGGTTGACCTGCTGACCACTGCATGGATCTTTCCAGAGAAGCCAGCATTAGGGTCATATTTTAGCTTTTCAAAGTATCTTGGACTGCTGGGCCTGGTGGTGCACACCTGTAATCCCAGTACTTGGGAGGGTGAGATAGGAGGATTGCAGGATTGAAGCCAGCCTCAGCAACTTAATGAGGCCCTCTGAAACTTAGTGAGACCCTATTTCAAAATAAAAAAAGAGGGGGGGGCTTGGTTTGTAGCTCAGAGGTAAAATGCTCCTGGTTTCAATTCCTAGTAACACACACACACACACACACACACAACACACACACACAACACACACAACACACACACACAAACACACACAGTGTCGTGGCCCGTGTCCTCTGAGGGTTGGTGGTCAGAAGGATCAGCCTGAGTGTATCCTTCAGGCCACCTGGTGTCCCTGCCCAGGCCTGTGACCCTGTATCTGTGTCTCCAGAGGCCAGGGAGGGTGGGGGCCGGCTCCCAGTCCCAGCCAGGAGTCTCCCCTGGCTGCTCCCTGACTCTCAGAGCCTCTGGATCAGGGCGGAGGGAGGGCCAAGGTAATGACGTCCCTGCACCAAACCTCAAAGCCATGCCTATACATGGCAAAGCGAGCCACTCTGCCTTTCTGCACATGAAGTGTCGAATCCATCATCGGTCCCGCCAGCCCAGCTCTGCAGCAGTTGGAAAACCTCCCTGTGAGCTTCCACCGGTGTGGGATGGGGACGGGCCCTCCCCAAATATCCTGTGTTCCCTGACACCTCGGCAGCTGCCAGCAGCCCCCATCTTGGCACTGCGCACTGCGGCCCACGAGGCAGCCCCCTGGCACCCCTGCTTTCTCTCATGCTTTGTAACTACTCCTGTCTTGGGGTGCATCCTTGAGGATGCCTGATGAGCAGAGAAAAGAGCTGCAGGGAGGCTGCCTGATCTCTGCAGGAGGCTGCAATAACTGCACTCACTCTCCACTCGCTCCCTTCCCTCCCCCGCTCTGGCTCCTCCCCACACATCTGCTCACTGGAGGATGCAAACGCTGTGCTTCCCTGAGTCCAGAGCATTGTGAATCTCCAAGCCCGAAAGGTTTCTTCTCCCCAGCAGCCCAGGACACTGGCCAGGTGTCTGACATCTCGCCCTTGGGACGCTGTGTTCCATTCCTCAACAGGGCTTGTGGAGCCCGCCTGCGTTGCTGATTGACTCTGTGCTCTCCTCTTTGTGCCCACCACCAGCACTGTTAACCTCATCAGTTCTTGCCTGGAACCCTTGCTGTGACCTCCTAACAGCGTCTCTTGCCTCTGGTCCTTCCCTGCCCTCTACAATCCAGTATGTTCAATGGAAATCTCCGTGCATATTCCTTCCTTCCTTCCACCCATGTGCTAGGTACTGTTCCAGAGACCTGCAACCAGGAAACAACGGCCATGACCAAGACAGATGAGGTCTCAAGTATCATTGGGCCACCTCTGTCCCACTGCCTCCAGGGGGCTCCCAGGACCATGGGCAAAGCATGCAGAGCTCAGTTTGATGTCTGCAGCATGTCAGTATCAGCCCCAGTGTTAACCCCTTGCTTTCCATCTCCTGCCTGTCAGTTCAGCTCTGGCCTCACTGACCACCCTACATTCTTTAGACACACCCCGCAATTTCTTCAGCCTGGAACACCCTTCTAAGCCTTCTCCGCCTGCTTCCTGGCCCTAGCTCCGAGGCATCCTGCCCTGCACCTCTCCCATGCCTGGTGCTCCCTAAGCCAGTGCTGAGTCGAATGGGATGATGGGATGGAGGGATTGTGAAAATCAAGAGAGGTGCTTTGTTTGCAGAACTGAGCTCAGATTTAACCTTCCCAAGCCACCTCATGCCTCGGAAGTTACCTCTTGCTTTTCTCTGTCCAAGCTTGAAGTAGGATTGTGTTTAATCACTTAGAAGTTGTCTTGGTGAGTCCTCTGTAAGTGTTTACTGTTATTGGAAGCTGACTCTGCCACACTCCAAACCTCACGAAGGGCTTAAAGTCAGTCCTCGTTGTGAAAGTATGGGATGAAGGTCCATAATTTAAAAGAATCTTGTGACACCTCCTCTACCTATGAATCTCAGTGAGAAATACAGAGAAAATTTATATATATATATATATATATATATATATATATATACACACACACATACATTTGCGGTACTGGGGATTGAACCCAGGGGCATTCTACCTCCAAGCTACACCCCCGCCCTATTTTTTGCTCTTTATTTTGAAACAGGGTCTCACTAAGTTGTGGAGGGTCTCACTAAGTAGCTGAGGCTGGCTGCGAACTCGGGTCCTCCTGTCTCAGCCTCCCAAGTACTGGGATTACAGGTGTGTGCCACCACGCCTGGCTCAGAGAAAATAATATTGAAAATTATTATTAAATGACAGGAACCAAAAAGTAAAAAATGGGGGAGGAGCTAGGTGTGGTGGTGCATGCTTGTAATCCCAGTACCTGGGAGGCTGAGACAGGAGGATCACAGCTTTCAGGCCAGCCTCAGCAATTTAGTGAGACTCTCAACAACTTAGCGAGATGTTATTTCAAAATAAAAAACAAAAAGGGCTGAGGGTGTAACTCAGAGGTAGAATGCCTTTGGGTTCAATCCCAAGTACTGAAAAAAACAAAAAGTGAAACCTTCACCAGTCAGTCTCGGTCACTCAGGGTGAAGTCCCTGCTCCCCCTCACTGAAGACTGACCTTAGGCTGCTGTATTATCCTCTGGGCCTTATAAATAAAATAAATAGACTGGGGGTGTGGCTCAGTGATAGAATGCCCATGGGGTCACTTTATTGGTTCTGAGAACCAAATGCAACGAGACTTGCGTGAACAAGCTCAGGACAGCCCCATGTGGCAAATGCTTAGGACACATCTGTGACATGTAACCAAGCCCTGCAGAGCATCCCAGACGAGGGAGGAGCTCAGCTCACCCGCAGCAGGCCCGTAGCCCTACCTGCCATTCAGAAGTCCAGAAAGCACTGAAGGTCTCAAGTTTGCTCTAAAATCTGAAAATTCTAAATTCTGAGATACTTCTGGCTCCAAGGGGTTTGGATATGGGATTTCAGATTTGCTTTAGCAAGTTCTTCAGAAGAAATAAACTCTTGAGATTTGAGTGGGATTTATCGTGGTCTTGGAGTACTGTGCTAATCAGTGATGCTCATTTGCCCAACAGATATTTATGGCAGTTTAAAAGCCATGCACGTCACCCGCTTTGCAATCATTGGGGGGTTTCTCTGAACTCCTGTGATAGCAAATAGTATAAATGTGTGTTTGTTCTCTGATGAAGCCGAACCTCTGCCTTTTTTTTCACCACTTAAAAAAGTTATATAAACAGCTACTTGGGAGGCTGAGGCAGGAGGATTGCAAGTTTGAGGCCAGCCTGGGCAACTTAGTAAGACCTTGTCTCAAAATAAAAAAATAAAAGCCAGGTGTGGTGGTACACACTTGTAATTCCAGTCCTTGGAGGCTGAGACAGGAAGATCACAAGTTCATGGCCAGCCTCAGCAACTTAGTGAGGCCCTCTGCAACTTAGTGAGACCCTGTTTTGAAATAAAAAATGAAATAGGACTGGGGGTGTAGCTCAGAGGTAGAATGCCCCTGGGTTCAATTCCCAGTACCCCAAAATAAAATGAAATGAAATAAAATAAAATAAAATAATTAGGCTGGGGGTGTATGTAGCTCAGTGGTAGAATGCCCACTTCTACCACTGAGAAAAAAAATTAAATGCCCACTTATACCACTGAAAAAAATAAAAAAGCAATAGTTAAAAAAATCTTACTGTAATTGAAGGTCATTTGGCTAGAGTTAGCTCAAATGTTCTGGCAACTGAATAAAAGGGTCACCAACAGTCAATATCAAGAAGGGAATTATTGAAACAAGGACAGAATAGACATGCTCCCTTCCCAGGGAGTCAGTTTTCTCATACAAAATAGGGATAGCAATTGCCAAGTTCACAGAGCCCTTGCTGGGTGCTAGGTAAAATTCTCAGTCCTTTACATATTATGCTGGTATAACTCACTTAATTTTCACAACAACCTTTAAGTTATCCTCATTTTGTAGAGGAGGCAACAGGGGCACATAGAGGTTAAGTAACAAGGCCAAGGTTACCCAGCATCTGAAGTTTGCATCCAGGCCTCCTGGCTCCTGAGTACATGCTCTAATAACAGAGCTTCCTGCTTCCCCTTTCTTAACTGCGGAACTGCTAATTGCCAATCAGTGTGATAATTCCTTTAAATAGCCCCACTACTTTGCTTAGTTAACTGGGGGGCTCTGTGTTCAGGTGCCTTTTCTTTGACTCTTCATCTGTCCATTCATCCGTCTGTCCGTCCATCCGTCATTATACGATTGACTGTAAAAAGGCACAGGGATGTCACTTGCCAGCTCTCCACTTTTAACCTCGTCATCAGTATAAAATCGCATCATCGTATTCACCTAGCAGATTGCTCCTGGGTGCTGCATGAGCTGTTGTATGTGTAATGTCTAGCCGTGAGTTCATATTACTCTATAGTTGTAAGAGACATAATTACAGTTTTAAAAATTCTACACCTAGTAGAATGAAAGATTTCACTAATGCGCCCACTTTACATTTATTCTAAATCGGGGATGTTTTCATTTTCGATCCCGCGACACCCCGGGAGAAGCTAATCCTCCAAATGTTGAGCCGACTGGGATCCGATGTCCACCTTGGCCACCCACTCCTGTGACTGAGGGAGCCATCTGCCTGTCGGATGGCAGGGGTTCAGCACGGTGGGGTGGCCGCGTCTCCTTCCCTTCCTGAGCGTGCCGTCTGTGAGTCTGGCCCGCTGCTTTCTGGGAGATGAGGGCAGAAGGCTCCGGAGCAGGTGGCCCTTCCTTCTCCAGGGAGGTAGCGGAGGGGGAGCCAGCTGGACTGGCCCTGGTGGCAGCTGGAATGTGTATCAGCTTCCAGGGAGCGCTCCAACAGCAAGGCCAAGGGCGGCATTTAGAAATTTCTAGTCCCCCGTGCTTCTGATCCTGGACGTGGTGGGGGATGGAGGCAGACAGCCTTTTGCCAGAGGGAGCTTGGCTCAGGCTCCCGCCATCTGGGCTGTGAATGTTTTGTGTGTGTGTGTGTGTGTGTGTGTGTGTGCGCGCGTGTGTGTGTATCCCTGTGTGTTTGTGTGTGTCCCTTTGTGTCTGTATGTATATCTGTGTGTTTGTGTCTCTGGCCCTGTGTGTCTGTGTGTATCTCTGTGTCTGCATGTGTCTTTATGTGTATGTCCCTGTCTGTGTGTAGGCATCTCTATGTGCACCTTTGTACCTCTCCATGTATGTCCTGGTGTGTAGTATATGTGTGTCCCTGTGTGTGTGTGTGTGTGTGTGTGTTCATAGATGAACTGTCCAGCAGGATGTCAGAGGGGCTCAATGCAGGGACAGGGAGATCTCTCTCTCTCTCTTTTGATAGTGAGGATTGAATCCAGGGCATTCTATCTCTGAACTATATCGCTAGCCCTTTTTATTTTGAAACAGTGTCTTGCTAAGTTCCTGAGGCTGGCCTTGAACCCTGTGATCTCCTGTTGCAGCCTCCCAAGTGCTGGGATTTACAGGCATGCGCCACCACATCTGGCTGGTCAGGGAGGTCTTGATCAATTGCCACACTCTTAGCTGCACTCTAGTCCTGCCTCTTTCCACAGGCTAAAATATAGAATTAGAGTACAATTCCAAAGAAGTTGAATTTCCATAATTTATTGCCTCACATTTATGATACCAGGTAATAAACTCGCAGAAGACAGGCTCTACTACATAATCATCATCAGCAGTGACATGAAGAAGCAAGCCCAAACACAAATAAATAAACCGAGGCTCAGGCTCTCTGCTACTGTCCCCTCCCCAGGAGGGAGGCTGATGTTTCTGGACCACCGTCCTGCAGTCGGGGGGCTGGAGGGAGCAAGGGGACTGTAGTGCCACTCAGGAGGCCGGTTGCCTTCGTATGGGGCCACCAGTCAGCAGTCTGCAGCCAAGGCCCGGCTGAAAGCTTGGCTGGCTTGCCCCTGTGCTGGGGTGAGGACGGGTTTTAATGGAGTGAGATGCAAGACCCTTTCAAGGGCTCAGAGGCAGGAGACCCCAGGTTCCATATGGAGACCATGTTGGAGCGTCGAGGCGATTAGCTCAGCTAGAGAGGAGCAACATATGGCTCCTGGGCCCAAGGAGCAGAGAGCTTGCCCTGCCAAGAAGGCATGTGGCCGCTCCTGTGGACAGCAAGACTCCTGCCGCCATTGGATCTGGGAGGTGCAGCTCCAGAAGGAACTTGCCATTACTAAACACAGAAGGAACTTACAGTTACTAAACAGACACTTGTTGACTCTCTGGGCTCCCTGCTCAACTTGGAAGATTCCGGAATTCACTCACTCAACACGCACTAATGGAGCACTTTCCACTTGTGACAGGCACTGTCCTGGGTCCTGGAGACACCGCAGTGCACAGGGCAGAAGCAATAACCTGCCATCCCTGGGTTGGCCTTGCAGTGGGTGGTATATGATAAATAAGTGGGAAATAGTAGCTGGAGAAGGGACAGGCAGGAGAGCTGGGGGAAATGTAATATTTAAAAAGAGACCGGGCGTGGTGGCGCACGCTTGTAATCCCGGTACTTTGGGAGGCAGAAACCAGAGGATCCGGGTTTGTGGCCAACCTCAGCTCTCTCTCTCTCTCTCTCTCCCTGTCTCTCTCTTTCTCTCTACCTAGTGAGGCCCTCCGCAACTTCCTGAGACCCGGTTTCAAAATAAAGGATAAAAAAATAGGGCCGGGGGTGTAGCTCAGAGGTAAAATGCCCCTGGGTTCAATCCCCGGTACTGAAAAAAAAAAAAAAAAGAGGCCTCATTGAGAAGATAACTAAATGCCTCTACAGAAAGATAGGCAGGTCACACAGGACCCCTGGGCCACTTCAAAGCCTGTGTTGGACAGTTTCTAGCAGAGAGGGACTTAGAGTTTTACCAGATGACTTTTGCCAGGATGTTGAAGAGAGACTAAAATTGTGTTTGGCCTCTAACTGCAGGGGTGCGGTGAGATGGTTCTGCAAGGGGAAGCCCAGGAGGAGAGGATCCTTCGGGTTGGATGTGAGTGTGTGGAAACGCATGGAAGGAAACATGTCAGGCTATTAGCATTGAGGACCTGGGGAGGGAGGTTGGATGAGAAGACTGCAAGATAAGCTAACACCCTGTGCCAAGAAGAAAGGAAGAAAAGAGGCTGTGACAACCCCAGTATGCACAGTTCCAACTCCATGTATGTCAGATGACACACACATATATGTATGGGGTGTGAGCTGTGTGAAAACTGATCGTTAAAAACAGGCAGTGGTTATTTCTGGGTGGCAGGTTGCAGGCCATCCTGGCTTTTTTCCTGATACATTTCAGTACTGTTTACTTAGAAATAAGTTAAAAAAATTTTTTACAATAAGCAGGTGTTGTTTATATAACAAGGAAAAAAACCCAACAGAGCTATTTTCATCATGGAAGAATAAAAGAGAATCAGTGCAAGAAAGAATGTGTGTTTTGTTCTGTTAATACATAGGATCTTCTCAGGCCCTTGTGCAACCAACCTCAGGAACAGGATGGGATTCACTGAAGGAGGACAGCAGTGATTTTTTCTCCACTTGGCCAAACAGGTAAATCCACGGGCTGCAGAACCTCTCCTCTCTGTGCTACAAGTTCATGGCCAGCCCGCCCCCATCACTCTAAGTTCAAACCCTTCAGGGCGCCTAATGAGAGCAAAGAAACAATAAAGATATGAGTGAGAGGCCCCTCCTGGAAGCCCAGGGCCTTAGACAAGCCCCTGACCCCAACCCCTTTCAAGGAAAGAGGAGCAAGGTCTTCAACAAACAGTGTGTGGAGGAGGAGCCTGGAGTGGGGTGGGGGCCAGGAAGTCTGACCCCGCTTCCCCGCAGAATTACATCACATGAATAATTAACCCTCCAGCAAGCCGAGGAACTGATCTTCAGCCAGCGGAGATTTCATGAAAATTTAAAGACCTGAGCCTCCGAGGCAGGCACTGCGTGTTGTTTTCATGGTGGCTTGGGCGTCTTTGAAAACCGAAGCCTCAAGGTCTCCCATGGAGGCCACTGTGACATTTGCACAGACTCCCTGGACCCTGGCGCCTGGGGCCCCCTTTCCCTGGGGGCTCTGCTCTGGGAAAGGAGGCCAGCTCTGGCAGCTGAGAACACCCCTGGGTGCTTCTGCCCGATACCTGTGGGTGGGTTACAGGTGTCCCCAAAGCAGGGGATCCACACTGGAGGGTTACCAAGGCAACCCCGTTCCTCCCGGGACAGGGGAGGAAGGGATGCTGACAGAGTAGGATTTCATGAGCTGTCTTTCCATAGGAATCGGGGCTAAAAATACCCCACAATTGGCACTCGCATGGTTTCAGGAGCCTCTCTGCCTTGTGTCTCGGTGCACTAAGAAATTGCTCCCTGGCAGTGTTCTGATCTTTCTGAGCAGGCACTTCAGAAAACTGGTGATTACCTTAATGGCCGTGATGTGGAGGCCTGAGTTACGGCCGGTGTGAAGAGGAGGGCAGCTGTCTTTCTGGCAGACGCAGGCCTGCCTCTTTTCACCTCACCAGAAGGCATTAGCGTGGCACGTCCTGGGCAGCCTGCTTAGAATCACAAGCCCGTTGGCAGCCCCTGAGCACAGGAGCCAGGCGTGGAGAGGCCTCCCAGTGGAGCCTGGGCCAGCCTGGGATTTGCAGACTTGCACCAAAGCAGAGAAAGTGGCTCAAATCTCTGCCGCTTCCGCTCTGTGCTTCTGAGGGTTGAAATGTGGAAAGAGACGAGGAAGATGTGGAAAGGTCGCACGGCAGTGACTTGCCCCAGGGTGCTGTGGGCTCAAAGGTGTCCCAAGATTTGAAAACTTGGGAATCTGTCACTGACAAGAACCTGGAGGTCACCGAGTGCAGCCTCTGCACTCTGTGGAGGTGGGACGCGAGGCTATGCCTAAAGAATCACACACCTGGTGACGGCCTGCCCCACCACAGGGCTCAGATGGGACTGTTTGGTGACCCGACTCACAGAGTCAGCCCTAACGGGCTCTAGGTTGGTGCATCTCACACCTTCATGTGCCAAAGAACCACCAGGGGCTCTTGGTAAAATGCAGGTTCTGATTCGGCAGATGCACGTGGAGCCGGGGATTGTGCACTTTGAACAAGCTCCCAGGGGATGCTCGTGCTGCATTTACGTGGAGCAGCAGCTGTGAGTAGGAAGGCTGGGGAGCATTGTTTCTCAGAGGGCCGCAAATAGGAATCTCCGGGATGTATTTTAACATTCCGAGTTCCTGGGCCAATCGGAGCCATTGTCTGATGATCTGTCGAAAGAGCAAACAAGTCATTTGATGCATGACTTTGATTTGCAATTGCTGTCCTGAAAAGCCTTTATTGGATAGCTAGACACTGGGGGAAACTGGGTTTGGCCTTCCGAAACCAGTTTGTTCCAAACATTTCCCTATTTTTAGCAAGATTTGCCCATTGCGAATCTGGCTTACCATCATTCATTCTTCAACAAATATTTATTACGTCTCCTCTGTGTTTCCATAAGGGTCTGTCCTTTCCCTTGTAGCTGGACAGACAGACAACAGATGACAGCGCCTGCTTCATGCCTCCCAGGCTGTGAGACTGAACCAGAGAAATCTCCAGTGGCGCAGAGTTCACGAGGTTGCTTTCCTTACATGGTTACAGAGCTGCTAATGTGTTCTTAATGAGCTGCCATTTACTTATGCAAATAGCAGGGCACAGATGCCAGGGGGATTGGGGCCTAGCAGAGAGGCATGCCTCTGCATCTCACGCATGTTTTAACACAGGAGTTGCTGTCTTCTGGGGTCTGCCCTGGTTTTCATCTTTAATAGCAGCTGTGCGGGCAGCATGTCTGTGTGTAGCCTTGCGCATGTGTTTGGGATTCTCACCAAGCCACCCTGGCATGAGGGCATCTCTACCAGCCAGAGGTGCTGGCGGGAGTCCCAGGCCTCCCCTGCTTCTCTGGTTCTGTCCACCTCTGTCTTGTGTCAGCCCCATTGAACTCTGCAGATATCAGTGAGGGCCAGAGGCCGGAACTGTCGAAGCACAGGGTATAATGGGCTTGCTAGATCCAAGCAGTGCTGTTTCATTTGTGGTCTCCAGAAGAACTTTTAGCAAAGGCTCTCCTGTGGGTTAGTCAGTGTTTTCATTGCTGTGACCAAAATACTTGACAAGAACAACTTAGAGGAGGAAAAGTTTACTTGGCTCATGGTTTCAGAGGATCAGTCCATGGTTGACTGGCTCCAAGGCAGAATATCAGGGCAGCAGGATGTGGCAGAGGAGAGCTGCTCATCTCCTGGTAGCCTGGAAGCAGAGAGAGAGAGAGAGAGAGAGAGAGAGAGAGAGAGAGAGAGAGAGAGGAAAGGACCAGGGATGGATATAGTCCCCAAGGACACAACCCCAGTGACCTACCTCCTCTGGCCATGCCTACCTGCCTACAGTCACCACCTAGTAATTTCATTCAAATTACGAATCCATCAATGGGTTTATCCACTGATGAGGTGAGACCATGCTTTCAATGATTTCACCTCTGAACATTTCTGTGTTGCCAACACGTGAGCTTTCCTGGGGGACATTCCATGGCCAAATCATTGCATCCTGCATCTTTTTCTTTTTTTGCGGTACCGGGGATTGAACCCATTCTACCTCTGGGCTACACCCCCAGCCCTATTTTTTATTCTTTATTTGAAACAGGGTCTCACTAAGTTGTGGAGGCCTCACTAAGTAGCTGAGGTTGGCCGTGAACCTGGATCCTCCGGTCTCAGCCTCCCAAGTACTGGGATTACGAGCGTGCGCCACCACGCCCGGCTCGTCCTGCATCTTTTCAAAGGAGAAAAATATTAGAACTCCATCTTCATTTTTCCCCTATTCTCCCAAGGAATGCCCCCATCATAGCCAGAGTTGGAGCTGGGAGGCGATGGAGTCAGGCCTCTGAGGATGGTTCTGACACTGGTGTGATCAGTTTCATTTTCCCTAAGGAGTGTTGGCAGGGGCTGTGGCCTTTGGTGCCACACCAGGCACTGTCCACAGAACGGAACAGGGCCCATGCTCATTTTCAAGACTCTCAGCACAAGTATAGGAAGGTGAGAAGCGACCTGGAAAGGTGCTCTGGGGAGATCCATATCACACCCCTGGTGCACTGCGAGGCCTGCCCACCCTAGGGCTCAGTACTGTTTTGCCATCACATTCTTTTTCCCACAAAACCCTGGGCAGGGCTGCTTGGGATATCTCTGCCAAGAGCTGGCCCTCCTCATCTAGCCGCCTGCCCCAACCCAGCAGGAAAGAACAGTGCCCAGGAATCACAGGCGCTGCCAGGCGAGGCCCTTCTGGGCTTCCTAGGGATGCCATGCTCATAAGGCTCTTCCACCCCCGTGCCCGGGCCTCTCCAGGCCCCCTCCCATCCCTTTCTCTCAGTGTGGCTGAAGACCAAGGATGCTTTTTCCTGGGAACGCAGCCTGTTAGGAAGCTACATGGCGGCCAACATCATGTGGGGGGAGCCCAGGAGTGAGCCAGCAGGGTCGCCAGCACCTCCTCTTTAGGGGAGTGAAGGGTGCGGAGTGTGGCACATGGCGTGGGTGCAGTGTGGCTTTCCATCCCGACTATCACTTCAACGTTGGGCAAATCATGTTGCCTCATGGGTTTCAGTGTCTTCATTTGTAATATGGGAAGCTTGGCCTGGCTCACACGGATTCAAAAAAATAAAAAATGAGCTGGGTGTGGTGGTGCACACTTGTAATCCCAGTACTTGGGAGGCTGAGACAGGAGGATTGTAGGTTGGAGGCCAGCCTCAGATACTTAGTGAGGCCCTCTGCAACTCAGTGAGACCCTGTTTCAAAATAAAGAATAAAAAATAGGGCCGGGGGTGTAAGTCAGAGGTAGAATGCCCCTGGGTTCTGTCCCCAGTACCACATACACAAAAAAAAAACCCAAATAAAAAATAAAAACAAAACCACCAACCAAAATATCTCATGTGAGCTACCACTTAAAAGTCAGAGGTTTGATATGAAAGTGTGGATTTCTCCCTTCTCTAGAAAAAGTGGCCTATTTGGCACCATCGCAGCCTCTTGGCAGCCGCTGGCTGGAGCCGAGTTACTGTAGCCTGTCTTCAGGCTGCGCTCTCCAGTGAGCCCTGCCCCGCTTTGGGGTCCTTTCTACGCCAGGCCAGTTCCCACAGTTGTTTACCTGTTTTAAGGGAGTCTACCATTGGATTAGTCCCCATCCTAATCCAGTACAACCTCATTTTAACTTGATAACATCTGCAAAGACCGTCTCTCCAAGTAGGACCCGATTCTGAAGTCCCTGGTGGATAGGAATTTCGAGGGGTCACTATTGGACCCTGTGAGCTTACGGGCAGCAGCCTCTGCACCAGCTGATGCCTGACGTCCTCTGGCGCTCATGGCCTCTGACCCTCGGTGGTGCTGACTTCTTTTTTTTTTCGCGGGACTGAGAATTGAACCCAGGGGCATTCTACCTCTGAGCTACACCCCCAGCCCTATTTTTTATTCTTTATTTTGAAACGGTCTCACTAAGTTGTGGAGGGCCTGTCTCAGCCTCCCAGGTACTGGGATCCTCCTGTCTCAGCCTCCCAAGTACTGAGATTACAAGTGTGCACCACCACGCCCAGCTGGCGGTGCTGACTTCTGTCCTCAGCTTTTTCTCTGAGTGGCATTCTTACTTCTTCATTTCTCAGGGTGTGAAGAGGAGGCACCATGACCTTCTGGTCTTGGTTTGGCCACTTGAATGGTCACCTTGGGGATGGTCATCACTGTCCTGGGTGTTTTGTTTCTATGCATCACTGCAGGACAATGGAAGATTCTCTAAGCTTTGGTGGGCGAGTGCTGAGAGGAGGGTGCATTATTGCTTTTGTTTTTGGCCACTGAGATGCGGCCCTCAGCACCACTGTCTCTGAGCAGCCCTTCCCCCATCTTGTCCTGGAGGCCAGCTGTCCTTCCCTTAGGTCCCCACGCACCTTGGACACATTCTGGCACTTGCTGGTTAAATTGCAATGAACAACTTCCAGACCTGTTTTCTTTCTCGACTTTGAGCTCCGGAAGGTCTGAAGCTGTGTGTTTTCATCCAGTCCTTCAGCTGGGAACATGGCAGGCGCCTAATAAATGTCTCATAAGTAGATGATACTTCGGGGGGTCTACCAACTCTACAGACAGGGTGGGTCAACCCCTGGCCCTCCTCCCCCCTTCACAAGTTCGTGGGCTGTATTTTCTTGAATGCTCTGGCTTCTGACTCTTCCACGGTCTACCAGCCTTCACTGGGCAGATCACAGAAAAGAGACGGGGACCTGGGCCCTCTCTCGCCAGCCCTTCTCACCATAGGGCTTCTGCTATGTGTGTTTGAAGTTTCCTTCTCCCAACTTTTCAGCCTGTTGAGTCATCATGCTTCCTAATTCCAGGACGGCATATTTGCCAGAGCCCTCTCTGGAGGTTAGATGCTGCCCATGGTCTGCCCAATCCTGGCTAGACTTCATGTTCTTTGTCAAAGCCCTTTACGAGACTCAATTTCCCCATCTGCTGTGTCCGTGACTCTGTCAGGAGGTGCAGACCCAGCTTGGAGGACTAGGAGGGCCGGTTTCCTTGGAACACGGGGTTTGGGCTGTACTTTAAAAGACAGATAATGAGGACTCTGGTTGGTGCAGGTGGGTGGGAATGGAGGATGGGGGGATGGGGACACACAAGGGCCTGGAGGTAGGAGAGAGGGTAGCATCAGCGAGGAGCACAGGCAGGCAGCATGGCTGAGCTTGGAGAGTGAAGGGCTGAAGGGCGGCACTGCAGAGACCAGGTCGGCAGCAGGGGCCACATCATGCTGGGTCTCGGATAAAGATTTGGTACAGTGGGAGCTGCAGAAGCATTTTAAGCAGAGGAGTAGCGTGTCCCAATTTGCATTTTCCAGTGCTCGCTCTGGCTGCAGCGTGGAGGATAGAGTTCAGGGAGCGAGGGGCGGCGGGGGGGGGGGATAAGAATAACAGGAAGCTATTGGAATGCTCTTGGTCACAGTTGCTTGGACTGAGGCAGTGGGATGAGCAGGGGCTCGTGTGATAGTGTTTAGAGCAAGATGGACTTGGAAGGGGTCTTGGATGATGTGAGGCTTCCGGTTGATGAAACTGAACGAGGGCATTTGCTGTGGTGGAAAACGATGGATGGAGCCAGGATTTGGAGCACAGCATCAAGAGTTGTACAACGACTTCCTGGAAATATGGAGGAGGGCACAGTCTGTGAAAAAGGTGGGGTTCTTTACTGCAGCATCTAGAGATTCGAAACCAAGTCACTGCCTTCTCTTTCCTCTTTGCTGAGTGTCCATTCCGATCTCTAGGAGAATCAATCACTTTAAAAATGATTAGTCAGCCCTGGGGATTGAACCCTGGGGCATTCCTTTTTTTTTGTGGCACTGGGGATTGAACCCAGGGGCATTCTACATCCGGGCTACACCCCCAGCCCTATTTTTTTATTCTTTATTTTGAAACAGGGTCTCACTAAATTGCGGAGGGCCTCACTAAGTAGCTGAGGCTGGCCACGAACCCGGATCCTCCGGTCTCAGCCTCCCAAGTACTGGGATTACAAGCGTGCGCCACCAGGCCTGGCTGACCCTGGGGCATTCTACCTCTGAGCTATACCCCAGCCCTATTTTATTTTTTAGTTTGAAACAGGGTTTCTCTGAGTTGCTGAGGCTGGCCTTCAATCTGTGATCCTTCTGTCTCAGCCTCCCAAATACTGAGATTACAGTCGTGCACTGCCACCACACACACACACACACACACACACACACACACACACACTTATTCAGGGACTCACTTATCTACTTATCTAGTAGGGTAACAGTTAAATCATGCAGGCCTTAAATAGGATGGTGCCCTTGTGTCCTAAAAGAGTTAACTGTCCTTTCCATGATGAGCCACTCCCTAAAGGGGGCTAGATGGTATTTCTAGGAGAGAGCCAGAAGCTGCGGACCTTGGAGCTGGTGCCTCAGCCACTTCTGTGCTCCATGAACCCAAGAGGTTACTTACTTTGTGGGTTTCTGCTTTCAGCGGTGCGGCTCAGATGAGACGGTGTGGCTGAAGGGCTTTAGTTAACTGCTATGTAAAAATGTAAGGTGTTTACCATTGTCGCTGTGGCCCAAGTTCCCTCCAGGAGCCATCTGCTGCCCCTTTCAGATAAGGAAGAGGAGAACCAGACTCCTGCCAATGACCATGACATCACTCTGTGGGATGGGCTGTTGGCACGGCCCCATCTGTAGTCTTGCAGACAGATTTCGATTACACGTGACACTGTCCTTACGCAAGAATTTTGCAAATTCAGTTTCCTGGAGACATTGCGCCAAACCCTTCAGCAAAATTGAAATCTTTCACATCTGCTCTGCTCCTCTTAGTCACTTATTTTGGTAATTGGATCACAGAGAAAACCCTCTCTGTTGGAGCTGTTCTGCTCTGGACGAGGAAGCTGGTTCTGCGTGAGGTGTGATCTTCCCTCCTCCTGAACAGGTTCTTTTTTTTTTTTTTAAACTTCATGTTTTGTTCTTGAGTTTGGAAAACACAGCATTGACATCAACTGCAATGGGCAAACTGCCTCTGGTCCTTTTTGGAGCAGGGCAGGAGATAAATAAATACCTTCCGATGTACCTAAATACTTTGAGCAGATGTTTCTGGAAGGGACCAATACCTGAGTGTTTCCTTCAAATACAGGCACAGGCAGAGGGATACAGGCGACTTAGCTTGTGGGCTCTGGCACCCCTGCCGGGCTCGGTGAGCGGTGAAACTGTGGGCTCTGGTTTCTCTGGGTCTCGGTTTCTTCATTGTAAAATGAGAGCATTAGACTAAATAACTGCTGAGTTGCCCTCTTTGGCTCAGAAGTTCCTCCATTCATTTAACAAGTGCCTGTTCTCAGTGCTGAGATGTAGCCATGAATGAATCGAACACACACCGGGGGCTTAGAGACATCGACATCCCAGTGGCGTGGTTGGATTGCTCATTCACTCAGGAAGTGGCGCTCATGCCCCTGCTCTGTGTCAGGCACCATGCTGGGCACTGGGGAAACAGCAAGGGACCACGAGGAAGTGGGCCCTGCCTCTGAGGAGCTGGAGGCCGGAGAAGGAAGGAGGAGTAACAACAACGTGCCCTTCTTGTCCTATGGTGGGCACAGAGCAGGGTGCTAGGGGAGCTCAGAGTGTCCGAGGCCTCAGGCAAGGTCCCCTGAGAGGGAAAGGCTGAGCAGAGAGGGAGAAGGGGAAGAGGCTCCAAGAAGCTCCGAGTTAAGAGTTCCTTGCTTAAGGGGCTGGATAGGTCTGCGGAGGCTGGGCTGGGAGAGTGAGGGCCATGGGGTGTAGACTGAGGCATGGGGACAGTTCACCAAGTCCCGCAGGCCTAGAGGTCTGGATGCCAGAGCCAGGGGCTCTGTGAGAGAGAGGTGTCCCTGGCAGCAGGATTGGTCAGGGGCGGATTCACACGTTCTGAGTCTTTTTCAGCCTGTTCATTTCCCCCAACTTCCCACTCAGGCCTCAGGGCCTGCTGAGCCATTGGAACACCTTTTACCTTGGGCCTCCATGACAGACCACTATCTAACCCCAATTTCTTTCTTTTAACCATTTTATTTTCCCTGAAGAGGTGTTTATGGGGTTTGAGTCCTCAGAGATTTTTTTTTGGTAGTAGGGATTGAACCCAGAGACATTCTGCCTCTGAGCTACACCCCAGTCCTTTTTTCAAATTTTGAAACAAGGTCTCACTAGGTTGCTGAGAGTCTTTCTACATTGCTGAGGCTGTCCTTGAACCGATCCTCCTGTCTCAGCCTCCCAAGTACTGGGATTATAGGCGTGCGCCACCACGCCTGGCTCCTCAGAGATGTTTGACAGCAGGAAGGATCCCTTTTATAACTTTATAGTCTTCTTTTTCCAGTAGGTTGGTGTCTTCTTTCTGCACAGCTTGCCCTTGACTCTGGTGGGAAGGTCATGTGGGAGCTGGGTCAGGGGACTGATCATGAACTATCTCATGCCCAACACCAAGAAGGATCCACAAACAGTTCCCCACACTCCGAATAAGGAAACGAGGCCAGATTGCAACCAGTCTGCATGTCAGCAATCTTGAGACAAGAATTGCATTTGAAAAGAAAACAGGCTTTTGTGTGGGAATCAGTCCCTGCAGTGGTGGCAGCCTTCCCCTCTGAGCTGCAGCATGCTGGCCACTCTGCACCTCCTCAGACACTGCATTGTCCTCCTCCCTCCGTGCCTCCTCCTCAGAGCCCTGTCCCTTTGCCTCGTGTCCTTTCGCCTGAGTTCCCCTGACTCGCCCTTCAAGCCAGCTCAGCTGCAACAGCACTTCTTCAAAGATGTCACCATTGGTCATTGATCTATCCCTGTGAGGTTGGGTCCACCTATTTTTTTTTTTTTTTTTTGGTACTGGGGATTGAATCCAGGGGGATTAATTTTGAAACAGGGTCCTGCACAGTTGCCGAAGGTCTCACTAAATTACTGAGACTGGTCTCGAACCTGCAATCATCCTGTCTCAGTCTTCCAAGTACTGGGATTATAGGCATGCACCACCACGCCCAGCTGGGTCCACCTTTATATTCTGCCATGACTCTCATTCTCTTCCTTCACAGTGTTCACCTTAGCTCAAGGCTATTTGTGACGTGAGCCCTAGACTCAGCTCTCTGAGGGACAAAGTGGCTGTTTGAGTCACTGTGTATCATTGGAGAGTGCAATACATGGTACACAATGAGTGCTTCATAAATACTAGTTGGACGGACAAACTATCACAGTTCATCATTTCCTCATCTTCTTGGGTGTGTTGTTTGCCACTGGGGCCCCAAGTAAGCACAAGTCATCCTCTCATAGATCCCTGGCCAGTGCTTTTGTGAGACAGGGGCTGAGAGAAGCCCATTAGGACCATGTGCTTTGACAACAACTCTGGACAAAAAGGAAATGAATGAATTCCTTGCAAGCAGGGATCTCAGTGCCCAGGAAAGAGGTCAGGGATTTTGGCAAAGAGCTGGGAGTTTAAATCTAACGTGACTGAGATAGTTTGTGCTCATTGAATATCCACGAGCGCCTTATATGCACTGGCTTCCCTCGGAATTCCAGGTGGTCCCTGACTTACAATGGTCTGACTTAGGATTTTTTAACTTTACAGTGGTGTGAACACCAGAGGCATCCAGTAGAAACCTCACTTTGGATTTTTTTTTTTTTTTTTTGCGGTACTGGGGATTGAACCCAGGGGCATTCTATCTCCGAGCTACACCCCCGGCCCTATTTTTTTTATTCTTTATTTTGAAACCAGGTCTCACGAAGTTGCGGAGGGCCTCACTAAGTAGCTGAGGCTGGCCGCGAACCCGGATCCTCCAGTCTCAGCCTCCCAAGTACTGGGATTACAAACGTGCGCCACCACGCCCGGCATCACTTTGGATTTTCATCTCATCCTTGGCCAGCGGTATGCGGTACAACACTCTCTGGTGCTGCTGGTGGCAGCAGTGAGGTGCAGCCCGTTCAGCCAGGAGATGGTGAGGGGAGACAGCAGGTGCTCTACAGTGTCCCGTGCTGCCAAGCTATGATGTTTGGTAGGTTAGGCATTTTACGTGCATTTTTGACTTACAGTATTTTCAACCTATGATGGGTTATTGGGACATAGCCCCATCACAAATAGAGGACCCTTATGCTCCTTGGCTCTCTCCAGTGGACCATGAGTGGAAGTGTTGGAGCCATTTTCACAAAGAGACAGATGCAGGGGTCCTTTTTTTTTGATCTCTCTCTTCCCTTACCTGATGACTCTATATCTCATAGGACATAGCTGTAAGGTGGAGGACGTTCTCCCGACAGGCACCGGCCTTTGTGTGTAGGAGAAAGGAGTCTTTGTTATATGAAGTCTTCAGGTTCAACATTAATCTCATTGAAATTTCAAGACTTCTTTGTTACTGCAGCCTTTCATAGACGGTCTTGACTAATACTTTTTTACCATATGGAAACTTACACAACATTCAGTTTTCTCAAAAGCAAAATATCTATTACCTTTTAAATTCCTGCCTGCTAATCAGATGCCTTCAGACTTCCTGAGTTTGGATTAAGCATCCCAGGCCGGCCACCCAGTGGCTTTCAGACACCACAGCTCCTGCTGACATTTGGCTGTACAGTGGGTCCCTTGATATAGTTCCTTCCCTTCCTCCAGGAGCAATGTTTCATATTAAGTAAGTGTCTTCCAGCTCCTGGTTGCACTTCTGACAGCCTGGAGAAGAGGGGTTCTGCTTGGCCGATTCCTGAGCGTTTTGTACACCCTTCAATCTGACATCTCCCAGGGGAGCTCTGTGCTTTCCTGAGCTGGTCTCTGGAAAGCCTCAGTCTTCTCTGATTATTCAGCAGGCCCAGAATCGAAAGGCTCAGACCCCAGCAGGTGCAAACCCTTCCCCCACAGGCCGACAGTCACTTATGGGGTGTGGCTTCCCTGTAGTCGCTGCCTGGGAAGTCCTGTTGCTTGTCTCCCGGTTCCTCCTGAGCCCCTGAGAAGGTTTCAGGTACCCACTGAGGAGGAAGGAGCTTCCTCAGGGGCCCAGGAGCTGCTGATGTCAAATGCAAATTCTGTGGGTGCTGAAGGCCTAACAGGGCTGTCGACCTGGGTGAGCTGCAGTTTTATCCCCTGTGAGAGAGCGTGTGGCGGGGTGGGGGTGGAGCACTCATCGGGGCTTCCAGCACTGAGCCTCAGGGTTCACAGGGTGGGTCATGGCTTGTAGAATTCTGGCCTGCTCTGCCAGAAAAGCCAACTTTTATTTATTTCATTTGTGTGGCAAGATGATCCATGGAGGTTTAAGCTCACCTGTTCACACTTTGCTCTGATTGACACGAGGGAATTCCTCAGAATGAAGTGAGTTTTTCCCTCCCATTGTGTGTGTGTGTGTGTGTGTGTGTGTGTGTGTAACTGAGGATTGAATCCAAAGGTACTCTACCACTGAGCTATATTCCCAGCCCCTTTTATTTTTATTTTTTTATTTTGAGACAGGGTCTCACTAAATTGTCCAGCCTGGCCTCCGACCTGTGATCCTCCTTTCTCAGCCTCCCAAGTACTGGGATTACAGGCATGGGCCAGTGTGCCTGGCTCCTCCCATCATTTTAAGAGAGTAGCCTGACTTTCCTGTTTGGGATTCTGGCCTCCGTGCTCTAGGGGTTAATAACTTTTGAGATCAGGCAGGATCACCTTCCCCAGGCTAGGTGTGTTTTGGCGGGGGATGGGTGGGCGGGTGGTCCTGGAGGAGATGGGGTCTGCAGCTTGTCTGCAGAAGGGTGGTGGTGGTGGTGGTAGTTGGCTGCTATGGTTTTGGTGGCCAATGCTGTGGCCTTGGGAATAGCCATGGGTGGGTCTCTGTGGTCAAGTATGTGATGGTGAATGGAATTACCCCAAAGGGGCATTTCTGTATCATCCCGAGTGGCAAGGTCTAAGAGATGAGTGAGGGCCAGGGAGGGAGGTCTTCCCTGTACAAGGAGCAGCAGTAGATGGGGAAACTAAAGACTGAGTCCCTCCCTGGCGACCTGAGGGGTAGACTGGGGAAGGTGGTAACAGTGGCTGGAGATGACTGACAATGGACTTCTTGGCTATCAAGATGAGTAGAGATTTGGGGCCAGAATGAATAGACTTTAATTTAGGGGAAGGAAAATGAGTGACGTGGAGGGAACCCTCTGCTCTGCTTGTTGGCTTTTCTCTAAGAATTCTTTTGGAAAAAGGTGACTGAAGTTTGCAACCCACGTGCTGAGCAGCTCTAAGGTTCTTTCTGGAGCAGACAGCTGATGCCACTGTGGCTTAGGGTGGTAAGTGTTCCGAGCTGGGGAAACTCCTCCTACATCCTCCCCTGGCACTGCAGGAGCACTGAGACACACATGTGGGCACTGGATAGTTTCAGCCATGGTGGGGGTCAGAAAGGGTTCTCCTGCAAAGGTGGAGCCTAGTTTCCCCAACACACATGAACTCTGAGAGTTGATGCATGGTTGGAGAACCTGGATCCCACCATGTTTGAACCAGTGCTGGTCTACTGATTCCTGGAAGTACTCTAGTGAATTCATACATTAGGCCCACAGGGCCAGCCAAACTTGCCATTATACTCCGTTAGGCCCAGTTCCTGTGTAATCAGGAGAGCCAGTGGCCCCACTGGGGTGCTCAGCAGGGGTTCATGTGAGGGCCATGCCCACATCAATGGTCAGTCACTCAAAAGCATGAATGGGTTGGAGGTGTTCATATGCGCAGTCATATCAATAAATGTAGTGTTTCCCAGCCAGCAGGCAGAGGGGCTTCCCTAGAGAGCCCCATGGATCCGCTGGCTCCTTTGTCCTCTGGAACTTAAATGCAAATCAGCTGCATTTTGGCTTCTTTTCAGGGGCAGATTTATGTGGAATTTATGAGGTGTTGGATTCAGGTCCTGGGAGGTCCTAGGGGTCCTAGGGGACCTAGGGGTTCTAGGGGGTTCTAGGTTCTAGGTCCTCAGTAAGAAAGGAATTCTATCTAAGTATGTCCAGCAAATTGCCTAAAGATATCTTGGTAGAAAAGGTCCAAATTTCCAAGGATCCAATAATAATTGATTATTTCCTATTCTAAAAAAGTTTTTGTTTAGATCTAAATTCATATTAGTAATTTTGTGTTCTTTTCCTTACAGGGGCACAAAAACTATCTAAGCTTCAGGGATCATAAACCCCAGATCTGCCCCTACTTATGTCAATACACATGTGAGTCAATATTCATTTGCAGTAATCATGAACTGGATGGGGATATGTCCAGGATCCCCCCCCCCCAATACATTCTATACTTTACACCATTGGTGCTTTTGTCTAGACCATTCACCCACATGGGTGTCCTTCTCAATTCTTGTGGGTTCCAAGCCTGGCTCAAAGCCAGCCAGGCTTGAAGCTCTCCTATCCAGGCATGATTTCTCTCTACTTCCAACTGTTTGAGCATTTTCTTTAAATCCATTTAGCAAGATCTCATGTACAACTTTACAAGATTTCTTCTGTTGTTTGTCTTGAACAGAAACTTCAATACCAGATTGTGATTTAACTTTCTGTATTTTGTCATATCTCCCCAACTAAGCGTGTGAGCTCCTGAGGACAGGGGCTGCCTTTATGTCAAGGAGTTTGTACTCCCCACAGTGCGTGGCCACAGGAGATGACTCAGTGGAAACCCACTGGCTTATTAGAATAATAATACCTACAATGCTTTCAAAGTTTTGAAAATTTACTACCTATTCAATTAAAAAAGGCAGAACAGGTAAATCTTTTCTCTGCTTTGAGTAACTGAAAAATTCAGCTGAGACACAGCTCATGTAGGAGTTTGGATTAGAACATTTTAAGTCATTTTAGGTGGATGGTTCCATCTTATTTTTTAAGCTCTTTTGAGAAAGTAGAACTTTATAGCAACTCCCTTTCCAGCTGGTCCTGTGTATCAGAAAGCCTTCTCTTTTGCTTGCCCTAAAACTCCTCTGTTCTGATTTAAGTTTTCTTTGCATTTTCTCCACACTACTAGAGAGCTCTTCAAAACACCCAACCATGTCAGCCCATGCTTAAAACCCTCCAATGAGCTGAAGGAAACCCAGCCTCTTCCGTGACTCACACCCTGGAGGAGCTGGCCCTGCCTGCCTCCCCAGCTGTTCCTATGTCTTTTTTCACTCTGTACTAGTTACCTGGTTCTTCTCATACTCCCTAGGACACATCAGGGGCTTCCTGCCTCCAAGACCTTTGCACATCCAATCCCTCTGTCTGTGACTTCTCCAGCTTTTTATCCTTGGGATTTCTGCTTAAATATCAGCTTCTAACGGGCCTTTTGGACCACGCATCACAGGAGGCCCCTTGCTATCACAGCAATATACTTCTTTTCTGGAGAGAATGTTCTAGTTTGAAATAATTTGAATTATAAGTGGCTTTAGCTGTTTGTGATCTGTCTTCCCCATGAGATCTAAGTTCCATGAGGCAGGGAGCTGTCACATTTATTCTCTGTTGCATTACTCCAGCCCCATCTCAACTTGTCACAGAGCAGGGGTTTAGCACATATCTGTCAGCAGAAGGACAGGAGTATTAGTCTGTTGACATGGAGGAAAAGGAGAGCTCAGGATCTATGTACCTCCCAGAGTTTGGTTATAAGAGGCTCACCTGAGTCTGCGAGGACTTGGCTGGAGGCTACCTGAGGACAGGTGCCCATGCCTAGACAAGTCTGTCAGATGACCTGGCTGGCAGGACAGTGTTCTCCTCTCTCTGCTCAGCCCCTGCCCAGATAGTCACTGAGCCACAAAGCATTCCTCTCACCCTGGCCCCTGCAGGTCAGGTTTGAGCAGGCCACAGGGAGCTGCTGAACCCCAGGTAATGCTTATGCAGCTGGGAGGATGAGGTTGGGGGGCCCCTTACTGCCCCCTTTTCCAGGGCTTCCAGCATGAGCACTGGCCACTCAGGGAGGCTGAGGAAATAGATTTAGTGGTTTGTCTTTTCAGGAGAGATGAGTCCAGGTGAGATTTTAAAAGTTGCCATTGTTCAAGGCGACAGGGAAGAGCCCGTTTTAGGGCCTGGGTTCTCACCTGGGAGTCAGTGGATAAAAGAATGATTTAGTAGCTAGAGAAAGAGAAATCAGCTTCTGAGGTTTTTTTTTCCAGCTGCTCAATCATAATACCATCTAAGAGTTGACCTTTAATGTGGGCATGCAGGGCCAACCTGCTGGGACAAACCAAAAGAATCAAGCCAGGAGACTGATGGCCAATCTAACCTGGCCAAGGTGAGGTGGCCAGGGGCAGCCCAGCGGGGAGGGCAGCAGAGAGTGGGGAATGGACAAGGGCCATCCACTGTCTGTGACAAGATCCGTGTATGCAGAGGGCTGCTGTGGAGGATTGCAGCTGCCAACATTGGAGCCACACCAGGCCTGGAAGCCAGATGGCCACTGCCTAGGGGAAGGGGTGGAGGACATCACACCACCGCTCAGAGGTCCTGGAAAGTGGGGAGTGTTGACACCTGCCATGGGGCAATGATGCCTGAGCCTGCAGGGCTGTGGGTGTCACACAACTTCAAAGGACATTCAGTGGTCCTGGGCAAAGCCGTCATGTAAATGGCCTAGTTCCAGCCCCCTAGGAATAGACTCCTTTCCTTTTCCTAGATAAAGAAACAAGTCCTGGAAAGGTTGAGTGGGTTACGGGAGGCTCCTGGCTACCTGGTGGCAGAACCAGGACTTGCAGTTGGTTTTTCTGAGGCTGAGGTTGAGCCATAGAGGGGTTTTTAAAAATACTTTTATTGGTGCATTGTAATTATACATCATAGTGAGATTCAAAGTGATACCCTCATACCTGCACACATCGCTTGGTGTATTTCCTTCCGTATCGCACCTTGCTCCCCCTCCCTCCCTCCTTCTACACATTAGAGGGATTGGTAGTGATAGATAGTAATGGACACACATTATTTGAACTGTTCCCTTCCTTAAGCCTCGTTTCCCCTCCCTTTGCAGTCCTCTGGATATTCTGCCCACCCTCTGCTTTCTCATTCCCCTATCCCCCTTTGAGGATCCTCCTCCTCCTCTTCAGTTTCTACCAAATCCAGGTACCAAGAGCTGCCAAAGGGCTCAAGCCTTGGAGGTGTACTCCATCACCCCACGAGGTGACACTTCTCACCCTGGACCAGCATCCCAGGAGGCCCAAGGCTATGGCATTTGGGGTAGATAGAGCGAGGTGGCAGCCCCTGGAGTCCAGAGGTTCCTTCCCAGGCTGCACCATCAGGGGAAGGAGAGCTTATACATTCACAGGGATGGCTGACTACCCCCTGCCCAGGCCTTAGAGGGTGGACCGTTGGCTTGACTTGGATGGCATTTCTCCTCGTCTCAGAGAGGCCATGACAGATGGTGTTAACATCCTCTATTCTTTCTCCCTTTCAGTTTCCATGCCTGCTTTAGTCAGCTTTTCCATCACTGTGACCAAAGTACCTGACAAGCACAACTTAGAGGAAGAAACGAGGTTCCAGTCCAAAGTGGGCTGGCTCCAAGCAGAAACTGCAGCAGCAGGGCATGTGGTGGAGAAAAGCTGCTCTCATATCATGGCCGCTGGAAGCAAAGAGAGACAGGAAATGACCAGAGTCAGATCTAGTCCCTAAGGCCACACCCCCATGGCCCATGTCCTCCAGCCACGGCCTACCTGCCCAAGGTACCACCCAGTAGACCCATGCAAATGATCAATTCTTCAGCGGATTTATCCATTGATGAGATTAGAGCTCTAACTCAATTATTTCACCTCTGAACATTTTTGCCTTGGCAATACATGAGCTTTTCTAGGGGACATTCTATATTCAAAGTATAACAATGCCCATTCCCTGTGACCTTGTGGATTTTATTTCATTTCTCAAACTGGTATTAGTCATGTTACTTGCTTTGGCCAACAGAATAAGGCAGAGGTGACAGCGTGCAGTGTCCAGCTTGGACCTCAAGGGGCCTCTCCTGTTTTGGCTTGTCTTCCTGTTATCTCCCTAGAAAAAACATGTGTGGGGTAGGCTTCTGGTTAATGGGGGGAGGATGAGAGGCAGGTGGAGTGGAGCTGCTGGCTGAGGAGCCTGCCACGCAGCCTAGGGAGCACCCCAGCGGGTCTACAGATGCTGGAGCAAGCTCAGCCTACGTCAGGCACCTCACGCAGCTGTGTGAGCTATACTTATTTAATTTGGTATGCCACTGGGGTTTTGTGGCCATTAAGCAGCAGTCTACTGATAACAGAAAACATATACAGAGACACTTTAAGAATCAATAAAGCATTAGAAATCTGAAAAACTAACTAACTATATTATGTAGAAAGAGAAGAAAGTAATAAAGCTAGTTGATCAAACCTTGGCGCAGGAAGGGACTTAGAAACCCGAGTCTACCCCCTTACCATGCAGATAAAGAACAGAGTCCCAAGGAGGTGATATTACTTGTTCCAGACTACACAGCTGTTTTGAGAGCAGGTGCCAGCTTCCCAGTCCTGGGCTCTTTCAGGCATCTGCCTCTAAACCTGCCTGCCTTCTGTGCAGTGCAGACGGGCACACAGGGCTGGCAGGGTGTCATGAGTGAGCTATGCCATTAACATAAACCAAATATGTTTGTGTTTTACCACAATTTGTTGTTATTCAATAAATTCTGATGTTGACTTTATTGTTATTCGGTAAATTTACGAGCTATATCACTTTCATTGGTTGCAATTTACCGAGTACTCATGGGTAACTTGGTAGTTATAAGCTGGACAATCATAGATTCTATCTATCTGGCTATCTATGTGTGTATGTATACACACACACACACACACACACACACACATCTATTTGTGTGTGTGTGTTTGTGTGTGTGTGTGTGTGTGTGTGTGTGTGTGTGTGTGTGTGTTACTGAAAAGCTAAGAAAAGGTTAAGGGGCCATGAGTTTTGGGAGACCACACTGAGAACAAAGGCAGAGAGCCGATTCAAATGCAAAGGAGTCACTGTAGGTGATCCCATCCGATTATGAGCCAGCCTAATAACTTGTTCAGGGTGCAGAGCTGTCAGGGCACTGGAACTTATTCTAGGCCAGGTTCCAGACTGGACTTTTTTTTGTATTGGGGATTGAACTCAGGGGCATTCTACCTCTGAGCTACACCCCAGCCCTATTTTATTTTTTTATTTTGAAACGGGGTCTCTCTAGGTTGATGAGAGTCTCACTACTTGCTGAGGCTGTCCTTGAACCTGAAATTCTCCTGTCTCAGTCTCCCAAGTACTGGGATTACAGGCACACGCCACCAGGCCCAGCTCAGACCGGGCTTTTAAAGTAGGTCACATCAAGCAGGGAGACTGTGGTGAGCTGAAGCCCTGGGGGCAGAGTCAGAGGCTCCTCACCTGCATTGACTGGATGGTCTGATGATGGGTTGGTGTGTGCCACTGTAACCAGTCTTGGGGTGTTACCCCTTTTCTGGGTCTCAGGCAAGGGAGCTGCTTCATCTGGTGGTCTGGTGTGTTTAATAAGCTCATGGGTCTGGTTTTTCTGATATGGGGTTGATACACCCTTGTATCCATGTGTTACAGATTTGATTTGATAAGTTCACAGGTATGCTCCACAGACATGCTCCTGACCTCCCTACCTGTGGTGCCTTGGCCTTTCTCCATAGGTCCCTCCAGGGCCCGAGACTGAGTGAACAGCCTTAAAGCAGGTGGTAGACCCCAGGGTGACCCTTCTACTTTTCGGTAAGGTTCTCCTAGCTCCAAATGGCAGCCAGTTGCTGCCAAGCACCAGAGGTAACTTTTGAGCTTTGCAAAGCCAGGTTGGTCCTGTTCCCAGAAAACTGTCATGGCCTTGGGCCTATTTAGGCAGTTGGATTATATTCTAGACACTGGCCTTGCCTTGCTGCTGAAGGCTGAGAGTGTGCCTATTTGCACCTAGGGCGTGGTTTGGAACTACTGGCCGTGCCTTCCTATGGTAGAGAGCTTCATCTCTACACATCTATTCTACCACAGCTGGGCCAAGATGCCAATTCCTGACACGCAGCCAGGTGTGAGTTTGCATGCGCATTTGCGTGTGTGTGTGTGTGTGTGTGTGTGTGTGTGTATTGGGGAACAAGACTGGGTGGGGCAATTCCAGGAGATGGATATATCTATAAAATAAGGGGTCTGAGAAGTTCTCCTTATTTCCTGGAAAGAGCACAACGGGGTTAACAAATTAGTGTTGTGCTCTTCAATAATTCCTCTGCTCCAGGGTGTCCCGCTTGACTCGTTTCCTTTTTACCCTCTTCTCATTGGAAGCGCAGTAATTAGATCTGAGCCAGGAGACTCAAGATTAAAGCCCAGTTATGAAGGGGTGGAGGAGCCCCAGGAGCCTGGAGTCATCATCACCCCAACACCTATGTGTTGTAATCTTATGATTTTAGCTTCAGTAGCCTCTTAGGTGGGCTCGGTTTGCTTAACCTAACAAAAAGGCTCAATAGGACACTAGGAGGGTAGGTGCTGATCGCAAGCCCCATGTGCCTAAAATCAGAATAAAGAGCTCGGGCAGTAGAGCAAAAAGCAGTGTCCCTCCCCAACAATGCGGCAGATGTCCAGCCCACTCTGATTATAAAACTAAAAACATCCCCACCCCAGCACATGTCTGCCCTTGACCCCTCCCCTGGATAGCCCAAGACCCCAGATAAGCCAACAACCTTTTGTCCTGGGGGAACTTGGGAACTTTCTGTCAGGAGAACAACCAGGTTCCTCATTTGCACAATTCAATAAAGTTCCTTTTGGATGGATGCCACCCCTGTCCTCCGAGATAAGGACCCTGAAGTGGTTGGACTAACAGTTATGGGAGGAGGTATGATTGGAAAAGAATAAGCCTAGCCTGAGCTCTTCTGCTCAGCCCCAACCTGTAGGCCTGGACTCTGTCCTGTTCCAGATGTTGGAAGAAGACCCCTGGGAGCCCACAGAGGTGGACTAGGACAGAGAGGCTGAGCCTCAAGCTGCTGAAGGGAGACTTAAGGCTGACTCCTGATCACCAAGGTACTTTGTGCTGTGATTCTCCAGCCTGACTGCATATATAAGAATCACCTGGGAGATTTAAAAAAAGACCCATGCCCTGACTCACCCCAGACAATAGGACCAGGGTCCTTGGAGGCGGGGCCTGAGCAAGGTGTTTTTATTAAACACCTCAAGTGACTGGCATATGCAGCCCCTGCTTCCAGAGAGGACTCTGTAAGAACCACCTGTGAGCATTTTGACTGGATGACGTTGGAGCATATGCTGGTGGGCAGCTTTGTGAGTGAAAACGCGGCCTATGGGGGGCTGAATGATGGCCACCAAAAATACCAGGTCCCGCTCCATGGAGCCCATAAATCCGACATTGTTTGGAAAAAGGATCTTTGCAGATGTTTAAAGTAAGAATCTAAGAATGGGAGCTCATCCTGGATCATCCAGGTGGACCTGAAATGCCATCACATGTACCAGTAAAAGAGGAGGTAGAGGGAGATTCCGTACACACAGAGGAGAAGGAGGCATGAAGACAGAGCAGAGAGATCTGAAGATGCTGGCTGTGAAGATTGGAGTGGTACAGCCACAAGTCCAGGGATGCTGGAAACCGCTCAAAGCTGGAAGAGGCAAAGAATGGATTCTCCTCTAGAGCCTCCAGGGGAAATATGTCCCTGCTGACACCTTAATTTTGGCCCAGTGACACTGATTTCTGGCTTCTGGCCTCCGGAACTATAAGATTATAACTGTGTTTTAGGCCATGTGGTTTTGATAATTGATTACAGCAGCCACAAGAGACTAATACATCACTGGAGGCCCTTGGAACTGTTAGATCAGGGTTATCCTTTATGGGGCATTTACTTCTATCTCCTAGCCCAACTGATAACATGCATGAATTTAATCCATCTACCAGCTGGTCAACTAGTATGAACCAGGGTGACTTGATATAATTGCGGCTACTGGGCAGGATGGGCGGCAACATGGAGTGTGATCTGGATGCAGGTGGACTCGGCAGATTGGGGTTGGCATCCTTTGTGGTTTTCTCCTTACTGGCCACGTGAGGCTCAAGAGGAACTTGAGCTGGAAGAGCGTCTATAGGCAAAGAGGGGAGGCTGGGGAAAGGAGTGGATTCCTTGGAGAGAAGAGGGAAAGGTTTGAAGATAGGAATATGACAAAGATTTTGCAGAAAGAAATGCATAGACAAGCTTGTCTGGAGCTGAGGTTTTAGGTCAGGAGGTTGTACTTAGATCCCAGTGATGCTGAGCTGCCGGAGGGCTAGTGCCTAAACATCTGTGTTGCACAAGCTCCCTGGGTTATTCCCATTATGTGAAGCACTGACCACAGTTTGACAAACACTGAGTTTAGGAATCATTGAGATAGGAAGTTGAAAGCATTTGTTGTAGTCAAACTGATTCTACTCTTTGAAATGTGGCAATATATAATCTACTCAGCATTTTTAACTATACCATATCTTAAATTTTTGTGTCTATCGCAGTAATTTAGATAAATATTTAAAAGTGAAAAAATACTACAAAGAGTATAATGAAAATCATTAGCCCTTCTCTACCTCTTTTTATCCCAAATTCCCAGGAGTAACTTGTTTTAACTCTTTTAGGTCATTTGTGATTTTTAGCCTTCCTATTTATAACTTATAACTGACATGTTTGTACTGCTATTTCTTGGTTTTCCAATCTTGGGCATTATCTGTTGACTTTCTGTGTTCCTCTCCCTCTTAACACATCCCGTTCTCTTCCTTTGTTTTTTCCCAAAAGTTATCTTATAATTTTTGGTTAAGTAAATTCAGTGTTTAGCTTTCTAGGTAAAATTGTTCACAGCTAAACTATATAATGTATTATGACTATATTTTCTTTATTATTTAACTTAGATATCTCTTGAATAAAAATTTGCTTAGCATTTTTCTTGGCTTGCCTTTCTATGGATCTGTAATAGAGACAGAAAGCTGTGCCCCAACATCCTCTCTCTTTCTTCTGTAATAAGAGGATCGTTTTTAGTGGCACCTATTGTTATTTTGCTGAAGCTACAGTTTCTGTTCTCTCCTGTAGCTGGACACGGTCACTCTGACTAGGTTTGGCCAATAGGAGGTGGACAGATGTGGTGAGGCAGCTTTGGGATCATGCCCTTAAAGACCAGACATGTACCTTCCTCTTCCTCTCTCCTTATTCCTGCTAGCTGAAATGCAGACTTGGTGGCAGTGGTGAGATCAGAGGACTTAGACTATAGGGTGGAAGTTGCATGTTGGGGGAAGGACAAGATTGAAGGTGCCTGCATCAGCATGAGGAAGAGAGAGGCTGCTATCTTGTTTCAGCTTCTATACCATTGGGTCTAATTGGGCCCTAACACTAGTAACTATCATATTATAGGGTAGGTTTCCTATGAAGTGGAGCTCAAGCTTCAGGATTTCTCACTTGCCCAGGACCCTTTAAAGGCCCTGAAAAGACCCCAGCAGTTTTGCATTTTTAGTTTTGTATCATTTTCATTAAAGATCCAATTAGATATGTTTCAGATCTCTCACCACAAGTGGATTCTTGGTACCAAAGGTGGTGAGACCACCAGCTCTCGACCAAAATCCATTGTCCCATTTTTTTTGGTGGTATTAGAGATTGAGCCCAGGGGCATGCTACCTCTGAGCTACACCCCCAGACCTATTTTATTTTTATTTTGAAACAGGGTCTCACTAGGTTGATGAGAGTCTCACTACTTGCTGAGGCTGTCCTCGAACCTGTTATCCTCCTGTCTCAGCCTCCCAAGTACTGGGATTACAAGCATGTGCCACCACGCCTGGTTCCATTCTCCCTTTTTTTGGACCTCAGTTAGGCTGCATTTCCCAGCCTATCTTCCAGTTAGGTGAGACCCTAGGAGTGGCAATGATGTGTGCCACCTCCAGGCCAGGCTCATAGAAACATCCTCCAAGGTCCTCCATGTGTTCCCCCTTCCCATTCTAGATGATCAGGAAGGTGGCAGTCAGCACCATGTATTGAAGATGGCGGAGTACGTGTCTACCAGGGCCAATGAATGCTTGAAGGGAGACATGCATTGTGAACATCTGCTCAAGACTGTTACAGCAAAAAGAAACTTGTTGTCTTTAAGCCACTGACTTTTGGGGGATATATTTGTTTCTATAGATCAGCTTACCCTAATTAATACCATACTTATTACTAATGGATTCTACCCTACAAAACTCTAAATCTAATTGCAGCACAGTTAAACATATTTGGTAATCTATCAATTCCAATTACATGAATTCTTTTGAAAGTCCTCTGGGGATTGCCGAATACCTCCTCTAGGCTGTTTTCTTACTAGATTTTCTATATAGTTGTTAACGTCTACCACCATCTTAGGGCGTTCCTTTTGCTTCTCTCTCGTATTGGAGCCTCTGTTTTCCCAAACCTATGTCACCATTTTTCCTTATTTATTCCTGTTTTGCTATAATATATCTTCCAGTAGCTTTCTAAGAATGAGTGCACAAGAGGAGAAATGGTAGCAATTTTGTATGCATACTCTTGTCCGATTTATATCCTTGGTTTCTATCTAATATAAAAAATATATACTCTAATTTATAGCTCGGTTGAGTATAGTATTCTAAGTTGGAAAGTTTTTCCCTTGGAATTTTTAAGGTGTTGCTCCATTGTCTACCCAAATGGCTGCAGATAAGCTCAATGCTATGCTGATTTCTTTTCTTAGTATGTGATCTGATTTTACCTTTGAAAAATTTTAGGATTCTTTTTTTGTTCCCAGTGTTCTTATATTTAAATCATATGCCTTGATGTGAGGTTTGTTTTTCATCTGCTCAGATAGACATGCAGTGAACACTTTTAATTAAAAAACTTGGGTCCTTCAGTTCTGGTACTTTCTTTTTCTTCTCCGCCTCCTCCTCCTCCTCCTTCTCCTTCTCTCTCTCTCTCTCTCTTTACACACACACACACACACACACACACACACACACACACACATACACACACACACATACACACACACATTTTTCTCCATACTTTCTATTTGTTCATTTGTTTTTCTTTATGGAAGTCCATATTCTTCAGATGCTGGACCTTTTGGAATGGTCTCATTTTTCCTGGGAGATTTTGTCAATGTTAACTTCTAGTTCTTTAATTGAACAATTATTATTTCCATGATCATATTTTAATTTTCAAAAGTTCTTTCTTTTCTTTGACTCTATAAATCAATCTTATTTTTTCCAAGTGTGGTATTTTTGTTTCATGGATGGAATGTCTTCTTTTACCTCCCTGAGAAGAAAATTATAATCTATTTATTTATTTTTTGGTACTGGGGTTGAACGCAGGGGCATTCTACCTTGCAAGCTATGCCTCAGCCCTTTTAATTTTTTAGTTTGAAACAGTATCTTGCTAAGTTGCTGAGACTGGCCTTGAACCTGTGATCCTCTGGTCAGTCTCAGCCTCCCAAGTACTGAAATTACAGGTGTGTATCACCATGCCTGGCAAGAAAATTATAGTTTAAAAAATTATTTTCTTCTGCTTATTGCATTATCTCTTTACCTCTGAGTTTCTTTCTTCTGTTTTGGCCTTTCTCTGTCATGTTTGAGGATTTCTTCAAATGTTTAGCAATTCTTGGCTAAATGTTCATATTTAAGAGAAAGGCTTCTAGTCCATTTGGAATTTCTGAGAGGTTTGTTGACTGGAGAGCCTCTCTAAAGCTAATTTCATTTTAGTCCCCCAAATGTCAGTAACTCTGAGTATTCTGTTTTTGGCCCCATTCTTCATGGAGAAATTCTCTAATCCATAGATTCTCAAAGTCAGTGATGCCACACCCAGGGGATGCTGGAACAATCCACGAGGTTAATAGTACCCTCAGGTACAATTGAGGGGCACTGGATAAAAATAAGGGGACAGTGGAAGTGCTCAGGTGGTGCTGAGTAATTTTTTTTTTGAGACAGGGGTGGTAAGCCCATAAGTTTGGGAATCTATGCCTAATCTTTTGCCTTGGACTATAATACTGGCTACTTAGATGAGAAGGGGCCTGTAGTGGACATGGAGATCCACCTGCAAAAAAGGACTTGTTTGGTTTGCTTCTGAGAGTGCTGTTAGTAAGTAGCTTTCAGCTGTCTTCCCCTTCAGCTGCAGAGAGCCACCATGCCCAAGGTGACCTTCCAGGGGTCACCCACATCAATAATTGAGGTGGAAATACACCCATGGGGGTGGCGGAGGCTGTCAGACCTGCATTGCAGCTCTGTTTCTCCCTCTGTCCAATTCTTCTTCCTCTCTGAGGGTGTTGATCCCAAGAGCACTTCCTGATAAACCTCCTGAACGGTAAACTCTGGCACAGTCTGCTTTATATGTAATCCAACTCGTGACAGTCTCCTAAGGAGCATTCAGTAGAAGCAGGTGATAAGCTAGGGCTTTGGATCAAGATTGTTACCTACCAGATGGCAGTAAGGACCCCATCATTGGTGGTAGGTGGGCCACCTATGGTCCCTGGTGCAAGTCCAGTGGTTGAAACTTTCACTAGTGGAGAATTTGGATGATGAGCCAGTGAAAGAAAACACATTAGCTGGTGCTACACATCAGTGTTGGGGGGACGGGAGAGGAAACTACTGCCATAAATAGATGGAATTGGATAGTGTATTAGTTTCCCTTTGTTTCTATAACAAATTGCCACGAACCACAATTCAAAATTATCATCTTACAAACTTATTTTCAAACTTATTATAAGGTCTGACAGGTCTCAAAGTCAAGGTGTTGAAAGGACCATGTTCTTTTCTGGGAGCTCTTGGGGAGAATGTGCTTCCTTGCTTTTTGCAGCTCCTCATGGCTGACTGCATTCTTTGGTTCATGACCCCTTCTACCCTCTTCTAAGTCAGAAATGGTGGGTTGAGTCCTTCTAATGCTGCCATCTCTCTAGTTCTCTGCAAGCAGGAAAGGTTCTCTGCCTTTAAGGATTCATGTGATTAGATTGAGCCCACCCAGGTAATCCAGGATAATCTTCCCTTGTTAATGGCCTTAATCTTAATCATATCTGAAAATTCCCTTTTGTCATATAAAGAAAGTCACATATTCATGGGTTCTGAGGACTAGGTTATGGACATCTTTGGGGATCATTGGTTTGCTTCCATAGATGAATTTTGCTGAGCTTTATAAAGTGCTAGAGAAATTTAACAAGAGGCAGAGAGCAGTTAACAGCCAATTCAATGCACGTGTTAACCCCCCTTGGAAGTATATAAAGAGGCTCTCTTATCTTACAAAGGGCAGAGAAAGATGCCTAGGCCCAGGACTTAGTAGTCAAAGTAGTTGAGCTCCAAACAAGATAAAACTTCCACACAAGGCAGGTCTGCTATGCTAAGGTCAGCACCCTGGTTGGAAAGAATGGGACCCGACACATGGATATCTGGATCAATGTCCCCAAATCTTGATTTCCCAGATTTTCCTGAACTCTTTCAGCTTGCAGAAGTTGGCTGACCCTCCCTATTAAGAGCATAGCACAACTCCCACTTTCTTGATTGAAGGCAATGCAGAAGCCCCTCTCTGCACTAAAATGTGCTTCCCCTCCTGGTCCCTGTCTTCTGTTGACCACTAGGTATATATCTAGGGTTAAATCACAGCATAACCCAACAGGAGACATGCTGGGCTTGATAAGGGAGGAAGGGGACTAATCCCTCTAAATCTACCCAGCATGTACTGGCAGGAGCTGTATGGAGTTCACTAGACTATATCCTGAGAGCGCTTGATCATGGATGTCAGAATATAAGATCAAATAACGGAAATATATTGATTTGAGCAAGCTCACAAGATACACAATTTAATCAGATGGTGTGAACTTGCTACTAGGATGGTTCTTAGAAGCATGGAAAGAGCAACTGTCCACCTAAATGAGGTCAAGATGCCAGAATGGTCAAAATGAATGGTACAGAAAAGAAATAGAAGTCTTGGGGTCATATACATGCTGGATGTGGGGAGACTAGGCAGAAACAGGGAGACCAGTTAGGAGGTGGTGATGGGGAATTGGGATGGAAGAGAGCTGAGGGTATGTGCCAAGAATTTGAGGGAAATGGCCACGGAAACCCTGGGGACCCTGTCAAGACTGGGGAGGTGAGGGGGAAAGGCTAGAATCCTGAACTGGGGGCAAGTGTGAACTTAGATTCACTGAAGTTCAAATGCTCTGACACGAGCTAGAAAAATCAGTCATTAATTTCATATGGAGAAACAAAAGACCCAGAATAGCCAAAGCAATTCTCAGCAATAAGAACCATGCAGGAGGTATCACAATTCCTAACTTCAAATTATACTACAGAGCTATAGTAATAAAATCAGCATGGTACTGGCACAAAAACAGGCACATAGACCAGTAGAACAGAATAGAAGATACAGAAACAAGTCCACAAACTTATAGCCAATTGATTTTTGACAAAGGCGCCAAACACA
>PVJS01012334.1:0-44084 GCA_004027185.1 Glis glis | reverse complement strand
AAAAAAAAAAAAAAAAAAAAAAAAAAAAAAAAATGGTTTCCCCCAATAGTATATTTATATCAGAAATTATAATGATCGTCGTAAAAATATTGTTGTCAAGTAAGAATGATCACATATGTGCTACTTATACAAGTTTAGCAGAGTATTTTCAAATTCTCATACCACCTCATCTCAAAAAATACTGCCCCAGGGGACCACCTTTTCTCCAGTCCAAAGAGGACAGATGCCCACAGTCATGTGATGTGATTTGGCAGGCTGGGACAAGTGTCTAGGGTACCCACCCTCAGGTCACTTCCAGGTCTAATGAAAATAGATCCACTAGCTGGATATGGTGGTGCACACATGTAGTCTCAGTACATGGGAGGCTGAGACAGCAGGATCGGAGGTTTGAGGACAGCCTCAGGAACTTAGTGAGACCCCATTTCAAAATAAAAAGGGCTGGGGGTGTAGCTCAGAGATAGAATGCCCCTGGGTTCAATCCCCAGTACAAAAAAAATTGTTTTAAAATCTGCTATCACCAAGGCTTCAATTCACTCTCTCGGCTGCTTTACCCACCCTAGCCCGCTCCATGCCAAGAGATTACGTCCCCTTCCTGAAATAAAGATGACCTTTACCTACACAACGGATTGGAGACCATGGCTTTGAGAAGCAGGTGCATGTTGGACTGTGAATTTCTCCTTCCCGAGATTCCAATCCTAAGTGTCAGATCTGACTATAAATGAAGAATGTGGTGACAATTTGACTATGACCTGCATCTCCAGATCTGGGGTTTTAGGAAGTACTAGAAGCACCTGCAAGAGCTTCTAGGCAGAGAACGATTGGCAAAGGCCCCCGAGTCACTTAAACAGAGGACACCGGGTGCTCTGTGAGGATCCTGAAGAATGCCACACCCAACCCTGGTGTTCCCATGGAATAAAGCCATGTCCTGTCCCTCTCAGAGGCTTAAAAAGAACTGTAACAGCACCTGTGCCCTGTGGGGCCAGGCCCATCAGGGCACGGTCAGAGTGAGCCACCATATCTGTTGGGGAGGTAGCAGCAGAACCGCAAACCCCAGGATCATCCAGAACAGATGCACTGAACATCCACATCTGCAGAGATGCTAACAGGCAAACCTCAAAAGCAGGGTCAGTGGTGTGACACATTTGAAAAATGCTGTAGTTCAAGGTCCTTCCTGGAAAGTCATGATGACTTGACCACCCAATGGTCGCAGAATCCCATAGTAAGAAATTTATTTAATCCAGATTTTGCCAAACTTCTTTAACCATGGACTATTTGGGGAGGGGGAATATGAGGGGAGAAATGCCTTTTAGCATCCTGGCTGCACAGTTTTGGAAACGCTGATTAAAGGTAGCTGGGGAGAAGAGGGCAGCTGGGCTCTTGGCTTCTTGGCCAAGAGGTGGGTAGAGCTTTGGTGCTCAGTATCAACCATCAAGAGCATAGCACGAGGGGCAGGAGCACCTCCAGAACTCTTTGGCACATCTTCCATCTTCCCATCAGGGGGTGACTCATTTCAGGAAACAGAAAGGATGGCTTCTGGAAAGAAAATACTGATGGGGTTACCACTGACAGCAGGAGTCCCTGCTGTCCTTAAGGTTAGGCGGGCTCTCTTTCCCCTTTTCCTGCTTTTTAACTTCTGCCCATAAAAATAGGAATTTCTGTCTCCTTGGGGACATAGTATGTAACCCCCAGTGTCCCTCCTGGCTCGTCCCCATGAGAAGCGAGTGATTTCTCTGCGGGATGAGATGGATACAGCCTGTCACCTACCATATCACCCCTCTGGACAGGATTCACAAAGAATTGGGAAATTAATAGGGAGGTTCCTGTGTGTAAGGTTTTCCTGGAGGATCCTAAACTCTCTGACTTGCAAAAGGCCAGGCAGACCTGACCCTCCAAGCTACTGCAGGGTCAACACCTGCTTGGCTGACCAAACTCCTGTCTGTGTGTCCCAAGTTCAAGACTTGGGAAAGGCATAGAGAAGCTCATTTGGCTTTAAGTCCAAGCAGCCTTCTTCAGCCCAGCTATGACGTCCATCTTTGGGTTTTTATTTGACCCCTGTGTGTGTGTGTTGCAACTGGTTCCAAATTATCCCCCTTCAGAACCCCAGTACAGATGGATGCCTGAAACCGGTTGAAAGAGAAAAGAGTAAACTTATCTCTAGGGAACACTGAGCTAGAGAGGATCTCTGGAGGGGAGTTAATCTTCCCACTCCTTGAAGACAAGACTGAGCCCAAAACATGCCAGGAAGACAAGTAGCTCTTCTGCTTCTAGGGCTCTGCACACGGAACAAAGGACACACTTCACACCCTATTCATTTGCCCTCCTGGGTGCAGATTGCCCGGACTCACATCCCACCACGATATGACATTACCCCAACCTGGCTGGGGTCTTAGCATTCTTACCTTCGACCATGAAGCACATCCTTATCCCCCAAGTACTTTTTTTAGCCAATTACTGTGTATTTACAGTGAGGTATAATTATACCTAATTACTTAATTAGCATGACTGCATGCAGCTACTAACTTTGAGTATGTGATTATGGCGGTGAAGCAGAGAACAGATGATAATCAGCAGGAAGGCAGGTCTTCTTGGCCAGGAGAGATAGATGTGTGTCTGTCCATTGGCACTGGTGCGTTATGGAACTAAGTGAGTGCTCAGGCATGTCTAGGGTTTTCAGATAATTTAGGGGAAATGGCATTTGCTTTTTTTTTCCTGGGATAGAGAAAAAAATGTCAAAGCACCATGCTTGGATTGTGCCAACATCTGGGGAACTCAGGAGTCAACGTCCAGCAGTGGTTGAGCTCTAGAGGCTGAGAATTCAAGAACAAGCTTGTGAGTAGATTTGAGCTTAAGCTTGTGGGCTGAGAGCTTACCTCTTTAGCTCCCAAGATATCCCATAATGACACCAGCCAGCTCTTTCCAGAAAGAAAGGAAACTGGTAAGATACGAGTAATCCTTCCCTCCAGAGACCTTGGGCTTACCAAACCTGGCCATCTCAGGGGTCTGCTACTTTTTCTCATTGGATCTGAAAACAGGACTGGGGAAAAGTCAGAGGGGAGGGGTTCTCCCCTAGAGAACCACAGGCCAAAGAATAAAGGAGGGGACCAGCAGAATCCCCCACTTCCACACTGGTCACATTTCTCTCCCATGTCACATTTGGCCTCCGACATCCACCACAGAAAGTGAGCAGAAGGCTCCCTGGAGCACCAGCCTCCCTTCTCTGCTGTCCACCACAGGAGCTCCCAGCAGTGCTGTAACCAGATCCCCATCCTGCCACGAGGCAGGTCCACTGGGAGCTATGGTGGAGAAAAACCCAGAAAGGATTACTGTGCAGTAGTGGCAGCTACTGCTATCACCGCTGCCGATTCTAAGGGCCCTACACCTCCCAAACAAAGGAGCCCATTTTCCATATTTCATCTGCAAGTCCATTATGCTGAGCTAAGTGGCTGGGAATAAACACCCGTCATTACCCGCACTAAGCGATGTTTGTTAGTACGGAAGGTGACAGAAATCTAGATCATGCTGATGCACTATTAATACTGCATCACGCACCAGGCTCTGCTCCCCTTCACAGCTGGGAAACTAGCCTCAGCACTTCCTCTTCCAGAAAAACCGAGCTCCATGACTAATTGGCCCAGAAGAGAGGGAGGAAACAAGCCACTCACTCATCATGGTCCCAGCTGAAAAGAGAGACGGTCCACAGACTGAGCATCTGCCTCTGGTTATTTGTGTGGAAGTCCATGCCTTGTGGGCTGATATGTTGGGGTTTGGGTGTATTAGCAGTTTCCCTAAGGAAAGAAGATGAGACCAGGAGCTCCAAACAGTGGCGCTGTGGCTGAAGAGGTATAAGGAAGGGTGCATTCTTCACTCAAGCCCTGGAGCCTGACACTTAATGAGTCCTATGAATATTTGTTGACTGACTAAAGAAATGAAAGAAAAAAAGGAGTTGGAGGGAACCAACAGAGATGGGTTTTGACATTCTCACAAGAGTGAGGGGCTGAGAACACCCCAGGATAGAGCTATAGGGAGGCTCCGTGATGGATCTAGGAAGGATAATGAAAGGTGGCCAGCCAGGAGGGGCTGGAGGTCGAATGCACACCTGACCTTCAAAGTGTAGACAAGCACATGGAGAAGTGAAATTAGCATAGGAGTGAGGCTGAAAATGATACATGGGGAAAGAGAAGGTGTCAGCAGGACTTTAGGGACAGCAGAGAGGAAAAGGATTCAGGTGTCTGAAAAGGTGAAGTCCAATGGGGATTCAAGGTTGGCACTGCAGAGAGTCGCTCTAATGGGCTGTGTCTTAATAGCTGCATGATCCAGAACAAGTCACTGATGCTCGCTGAGCCTCAGTTTGCTTATCTATAAAATGGGGAGAGCAGGTCCTCCCTCAAAGAACCAGTTAAAGATCACATAAGACAAAAAGCATGAAAGGCCAGTCCAGTGCTTTGTTCAGTGAGGCTATGGATACAGACCAGCATCTTTTCCTTCTCTGTGACTCTCTAGAGAGTTTGGGCCATGGAGCACAAACTGTGTTAGTCAGTTTTCTGTTACTAAAACACATACCAGAGATCATCAATTTATAAAGAGAAAAGGGTTGGTTAGGCTCCCAATTTGAGAGGGTCTAGTCTATGACCAGGAGGTCCCATTGCTTTTAGGCATCTGGTGGGGGTGTGAGATGACAATGATGGGGAGCAGGTGGTAGAGAAAAATCACTCACCTTATGGTCAGAGAGCAAAAGAGACCAGGGCTCCACAAGGAGCCCCCTGCAAGGTCATGCTCCCCAATGACCAAGGACCTTCCACTAGACCCCACCTCTTAAAGGGTCCACCACCTCTCACTAGTGCTTCCCTGGGACCAAGCCTCCAACACATGGGACGTTAGGGGATATTCAGGATCCAAACTATAGCACCATCTGACACATATTAGTTAACATCTTCTTTGACCCCATGCTGTGTTTTCTGTAGAAACAGAAAGTAAAGAATATGACGCATAAGAGCTACTTCTAGGAATAAATGCAGAATCAGGTTTGGGAAACAGGACACACATATTTGAGAAGTGACCAGACGGCCTAGGATTTGCCTCCAAGTCGCTCGAGATTGGCACATGGCATTGACTTTAAGCTGTGGGTTCAAAGGAAGGAAGGAAGGAAGGAAAGGTCATATTGGGCCTGCTATCCCCCAGGGACCTGGGAAGGATTCACAAGAGGCTGGAAACGAGCTGTGTTAAATGATGGATAGAGTATAAAAAAACAAGAAAAGGGTACCAAGGAACCCGTTTCCATGCTCCAAGGAACATGGTCCAGCTTTGCAGAGAGACCAAGCATGGAGAGTGAGCAATGGGGCTAGAGATGGAGCTGCAGGTCAGAAAACCACAAGAGGTTTAGAGAGAGCAGCTACCAACAGCCTCCAAGGGAGGGTAGAGAAGGAGCACGCTGACCAGGATGGGAGACGTCCCTATTTGCAGGATGGGAGAGGCTGAGCCTGGGGAGGTAGAGACACTGTACCTGGGAACAAAGGCAGGTGTCCACACCTGAGGGCAGAAGGAGGGAGGGAAGGAGGAGGGACACAGGTTACCTCCCCTGGATGGCCTCTGCTTTCTTAACCAAGAGAATGAGGTTTGAGAAAATAATGATCAGAGAAGCCAAGGCCTTAAGGAGAGCCAAGGAGCCTTCCTACTGGCATCTGAGAAAGAGCCAAAGCATGATTCCTAACATGGCAGCCAGCTGTCCAGCCCCAGCTTCATCTCTGCCCAGAGTGGTCACGAGGCTGCAACAGTAACTGAGAACCCAGCATTGCTGTGCATACCTTTTACCTTCTCCCCAGTGACTATCTGGACAGGTCCCTTGGTGTGTCACTCTGTAGGACTCAGGCCAGAGTCTAGGACCCTCAGCTGTGTGACAAGAGGGGCTGTCTCTATTTCTCAATGCTTTCAGGAATCAGGGGTCATTGCCTAAAGAACGAGGGGGGCTTATTTGGCTTAGGTTTGGGCACACACAGCTAGGTGGGTGCATCCTTACTCATCTCCTTCAGAATCCCTGGAAAGGATGAATATATTCAGAACAAAGACAATGCCTAATGCAGAGTGCTTGCTGGCGACACAGGTACGAGTGGATACAAGTGTCTGATGAAAGGGGGCATCAGGTGATCACTAAACATCCTTGCAGCCTGACATGAAATGAAAAATGCTATGGACCAGATTGAAGACAGATAGAGAGGAGAAATGAGAGGACCAGCATCCTAATAGCTGCAGCCACCATTCCCAATACACAAACACATGGTAGAAGGAAGAAAGGTGCTTTGTGCTCAGTTCATTGCTACAGGACCAGGGAGATGATGCCTGAAGTCAGAGAGTGCCATGTTCCTACGCTTCTTCCCACATGACACATTTTAAAATGGAACAAGGCAGGGAATCAGATGGGGAGAGCCCAGGGACCCACAAGATGAGCCTTTTTCCTCCATCTTGGCGGGCAAATCTCCACAGAGGGCTGGCCGGGCCTTCCTGTCCCTATCTGTGAGGCACAGCCAAATGGCAGAGGGGTTGGCCAATGTTCCTGCACAGTGTTTATCATGCCCCAGGTACTTTCTGAAAACAACCAGAGCCATCCACTGTCTATTGATAGGGCAAGATGTAGCGCTGCCCTAAAAAGGTACTTTCTCTAATATCAGAGGGTTTGGTCATCCAAAATGATCTCATGATTTTCCTTTGTTCAGGCACTATTAGCTCTCTCCTCCTTCAAGCCTCCATCAGTAACCCTGCTTCCCCTCCATCTTCACTGGCCTCTTCCTGCTCACACAGAGGTATGTCTGGATCCCACGAAAGGCCACAGTGAGTGGTACACCTAGAGACCTCCAGAGGAAAGGCTCTTCCTGTGCCCAGGTCTCCTTGCGCAATGGCTCTTTGGCTCAGTGTTGAGCCCCAACATCAAAGGACGCTCCGCCATTCTACAGCTCTCTCCGCGGCTCCCAAGTTCCCACAGGGACAGTGGCGTGCATGACCCAAAGGGAGCTTTGCTAAAGCATGCCAGACTCATCCCATCCGGAGCTCCCAATCAGGAGCTCCAGCGAGCACAGGTGACCTGAGACTGTGTTCTGCACCAGGAGCCCAGAGTGTCCACCAAACAGAAGACAGATGCGTACTACTCGCAGATTCTGTGCTTATGAATTTACCTACACGTTAAAATTCATTTGCAATCCCTAAACCAGTCCTAGAGGGGTGTTCACAGCCACGTGGGACACGCAGAATGGCAGAAAATTTGAGATGGTCTCTGTGCATGTTTCTAGCCAAGGTCTAACAAGGCAATGCTCTGTCATTTTTTAATAAATTATTTTAATTGGTAAATAATAATTGTATATATATTTATCACATATAATATATTGTTTTGAAATTCTTGTGTCAGTTTTTCATACTGTAAACAAGTATCCTTTCTATGGTCTATTCTAGACCACATTTTTTACATTTTTGAGCTTCTTGTTGATAATCTCTCTCTCTTTCTCTCTCTCTCTCTCTCTCTCTCTCCTGTACTGGGGATTGAACCCAGGTGTATTCTACCTCTGAGCTACACCCCAAGCTCTTTTTTTTATTTTGAGGCAGAGTCTTACTAAATTGCTGAGACTGACCTCAAACCTGCGATCCTCCTGTCTCAGCCTCCCAAACACTGGGATTACAGGTATGTGCCATGGTGCCTGGCATAATTTTGCTCTTTAAGATGGCTTCCAAGCACAGTTCTGAAATTCATCTCATGTTTCTAAGCACAGGGGTCCGTGATGCATCTTATGAAGGAATATGTGAACTAGATAAGTGTTGATCAGTCGCAAGTAATCAACTGTTGGCCACTGAGTTCAATGTGAGTGAGTCAGCAATACATCTTAAATAAGGTGTCTTTAAACAGAAATACACATACAACATACAAGGTTATGTATTGATGGTTGATAAAATGTGACCAGAGGCTCACAGGAACCTAATGCTGTATTTCTCCCAGGAGCAATGGCTTAGTATTTTCTAATTCATCATTTGCACTGACTTTATAGAAAAAGAACTACCTCAAGTAATGAGAATCAACTGTGTATGCAACATAACAATGGTTAAGTCTCTGTTCAAATACCAACAGTGCCCTGGAAAAGTTTAAAAGGAGCTTGGACCCTTGCTACCACCACCCAAGGACTTTTCCTCCCAGCCACTCCCAGGCCAGTCCAGGAATGAGTCTGATCTAAGACAAGAGCCTCAGCCAAAGCAGAATTGTTCTTTGCACTGCTTCCTAATGCCTATGTGAAATGCAGGTATCTTTCTTCCTTGCCCAGCCCTGGTCCAGAACCCAGATATCCTTCCTCTGATGCCAACAGGGAACATCTGATAAATACTGAGGCAGATTCTACAGGACACCCAAAGTTGGGAGGCTAATGATGTCCTCATGCTGACTCGAGCCTAGTCCCTCCCACTGTGGCAATCCTCTCACTAAAAATCAGAGCCAAAGAAATGGAAGCAAAGGCTGATGGGGTGGCCAAATGTCCACTTGGCTGCAGGATGCCCCAGCAGGATCAGCAAGAGTGTGTGCTACAGAGAGTGTGGCCCAAGGAGAGAGAGCTCAGCCTCGTGGATTAGCAAGAGCAGATACACCACTTCCTAGGCTACCCTGGGTGCAACTGTGACATAAAGAGAACCCATGGCAGGCAGCCTGAGGCAGGAACCAGGAACTCAGCCTCCCAGAACATCAGTATTCCTGTCGCTAGGCAAGGCCTGAATGTAGCTGATCTCTGGGGTCCCTTCCAGCCCTCCTACAGACCCTGGCGTCCCTGCCCTCCAGGGCTTCTGCCTGCTGTCCTAAAGCTGGCTCATTTCCTGGGGCAGGAGCAGTGGGAAAGGAAGGATATGCCGTGGTGTCACTCGGCCCAGATTGAACCTGGGGAACCCTGCTAGATGAAGGGAGAAGCCACCAAGGGCAAACCTACAGAGAGGGGCTGGAACCAACAGGAGGTGAGAGATGAGGAAGAAACAGGTGCCCTAGCCCTCTGGTCTGCAGCGGGGAGGTGAGAGTTCCTGGCACTTGGGGGCACTGGAGGGGCAGCTGGAGAGATGTTTCCATTCAAGGGCACTCACCGCCCTTCATTCCCTTCCCCTCTCGTGGAGGCCGGGGTGGAGGCTCTGAGGACCTCCGCGGGGGTGTTATTTGGGCAGTCGGGTTATGTGTCTCAATTACACAGACCAGGTCTACTGAGACCAGCCTTGTTTGTGTCTCCTACCTTACTGGGAACACCTGTCCCTACCCAGGATCCCGCTGAACCAGGTAAAGTAAAGAGGGAACCAGATTCAGACCTGTAGCCCTCCCTTCCCCCAGGGGACTCTGCCTAGTGGCATCTCCTTGCCCTGGCTATCCTCCAGGTTTTGAGAAAACAGGGAGGATCCCTTAGAGAGTGGGAGGTTGGCAGGTGGCAGGTCACCCCAGAAGGTTCCAGAACCCCAGCTATGTGGTCTGTTGCCATGCCACCCTTCCCTCCCCAGAAGGGATAGCATTCCATCCCAGTACTTACACGTGTCTGGCTTGTGGCAGTTGTGTCCCTGGCGGAAGTACTGGGGGTTCTCAATGACCGGGATGCGGGTCATGCCGATGACCACCGTGTCGGGCCCCGCATCCAGAGATGAGGGTGTGGTGATGCCATGGTTGATGTGGTGCAGTGGGCTGGCCGAGTCCTCCTCACCGCTGATGACAGCCACGGGACCTGCACATACCAGAGACACAGCACCCTGGTGAGGTCACCCCGTTCAGTTCCCAGCCCAGCCCGCAGACCCCTGGCTGTTTTTCGCACTGTATCTTCTGTAAGAGCAAAGTCCACCGGGAAGGGTGTTCCCATGTGCTCTGAATGCTCAACACAGAGAGCCCTACCCAAATTCTCCTTCTTCAGAATTTCCCATCCATCCCTTAACCATGGAAATAGCTGCAAAATAAATGTGAATCAAAAAGGCCGTCACATAAATTTTTACTTCCTTCCAAATCCAAATTAGTTCAAAATAATAAAAAAAATTAAAATAAGTTACTTTGTAGCAATAACAAGATTTCTTTTTAGTACTAGGTATTGAACTCAGGGGCATTCTACTTCTGAGCTACACCCCCAGCTCTATTTTATTTTATTTCTATTATTTTTGCATGTGTGATACTGGGGATTGAACCCAGGGGCATTCTACCTCTGAGCTATACCCTCAGCCTTTTTTATTTTTTATTTTGAAACAGGGGCTCGCTAGGTTGCGAAGGGTCTTGCTAAGTTGCTGAGGCTGACCATGAACCCGCAATCCTCCTGTCTCAGCCTCCCAAGTACTGGGATTACAGGCATGCACTACCACGCCCAGCTAAGGATTTTTAAAAATGACCTAGCAATAGTTTTCACACTGCCCTTCCTTCATTTGGGAGCTTTAAAAACTATGGTTGCTGGTCCCCCCACCCCCCAGAGGTTCTGATATAGTTGGTCGGTGGGGGGGAGAGGGGCTACCTGGGCGTCAGGATTGTAAAAGCCTTCCAGGTAAGTCCCAAGGACAGCCAGAATTGAGAACCTCTGAGTAAGGGCTTGGAGGCCCAGAGCCTTTCAGCAAAGCCATCAGATTCCCAGAGGAGTATGATATGGCTTTCCCTGGACCCTCTCTCATTCCCAGGTAGACAAGCCCAGTTAGGACCTAGGTCTAATCTGAGTCAGGCTTCCCTACTGTCAGTCATTAGTCTGCATTACAATTAGCCTACTGGCAGCTGGGCCAGGTGTCCCCCTCTTAAAAGATCCATATCACACCAATGTCTTCAAAGAGCAGCATGTTCACCCATCCCAGCGCCACCATCTCAAAAACTTAGGAAGAAACCCAGCGAAGACGGTGACACCAAAGCACAAGTTGACAAAGATAATTAACACCGCAGTCTTGGCAGAGCACTGATTCTGTTTTGTGGTGCGATTCTCCCATACATACAAATAAAATTCCTGTAAAGGGAATTAGCTGTGACTGTTTGTGGCTTCATACAACAGGCGTTTTAAATGGCTGCTTTGCTAGACACTGGGTCCCCAGACAAAGTGCCTGCTGTGATTTGGTTTTGCGGCGTGAACAATATTTCCACTGCAGAAATCCATTACATCTTACTGAAGTTTATGGAGAGAATATTTCCCATCAAACAGCGAGGTGAAGCGCCAATGAGGCAGAACTAAATGGAAGACTGGTAAATGCAGGCGGAGGACCCTGAATTCCACTCCGTCAGCACAGACAGGCTTATTCCAACCCATGACAAATGGCTGCCCGCGTTCACAGACCATGTGGAAAAGTAGCAATAAGTGGTGGCCCAAATACTTGCGATAATCACCTGCCTTGCAAAAAGAAGCCAGTTCCGGAAAACACCCTGCAAACTTATTGAAAAACTTCATAGCGACTTCTGGTGAAACAGGGAAAAACAAAGTGCTGGTCTTTTTCTCCTTCCCTTTCCATTAAAATTCAAAAGAATTAAATATTTCTGCACAAAGCAAAAGAAGACAAGAAGAAACAAGGCATTTCAAAGGCATTGTGGAAGATAAGAAACCAAGAAGGCCAGTGACAGAGAGTGAAGGAAGAGGCTACTGGTGGAACTGCAGGAGGCGAATCAACAGGCCATCACTCTGGCTGGGGAGGCTCAGTACTTAGAGGGAGACTGGAGTGCAGCCTGGCTTATAGCTGGAACAAGGCATCCAGGCCATCCCTTGACCACCCTACTTCACAAGAGGAGCAATTTATTTGTAAAGAAATTGAACACAAGCCACCTGTAATCCCAGTACTAGGGAGGCTGAGACAGGAGGATTGCAGGTTCTAGGCCAGCCTCAGCAACTTAGCAAGATCCTGTTTCAAAATAAATAGGGTTTGGGATAGAGCTCAGAGGTAGATGGCCCCTGGGTTCAGTCTCTGGAAGAAAGGGATGTGGAGGGAGGGAGAGAAGAAGAAGGAAGGGAGAGAGGGAGGGAGGGAGGGAGGGAGGAAGGAAGGCAGGCAAAAGGCTCAGAGGAAAGCTGGGAAGATGCATGAAGCTGAGCAGCCCCAATCTGAACTCTCATACCACCAGCCTACAGGAGATTGCAGAATGCTTCTCTGGAAAAACTCTCAAAGAAGAACCCCAGATATTGACGTTTTGGGATCTCCCAATGAAAATTTAAGTTCACTCTGTGACCATTTTGCAGTGAAGCCTGCCAGTGGATTCACCCCACACCATGCACACAAGCCAAAATCTTTCTAGCTCTCTAATGCTCGATTCCTAAATGAAGAAACAGTGGAAGATCACCAGGTATTTCAGCAAAGCTTCAGCATGAAAGAGAACAAGACAAGCAGACAATCAAGGGCCTGCCAGAAACAGGCCATTCAGGAAGCAGAAAATTTTATATATTAATATCCTTAGAGAGGCAAATGAAGACATCTATAAAACAAAGCAATTCTGAAAATGTGAACAACTAGAGGGTAGGAAAGAATCCTTGGGAATTATGGTCATCAAAATTTAAAAATCAAAGAGGAGTGGAAGATAAAGTCAAGGAAATCTTCCAGAAAATCAAACAAAAAGGGAAGAGGTATAAATAGGAACGAAAATTAATGTTCCATACAGAGATCCAACATATGATTAAAAGAGTTCCAGGGGTAGAGGGAGAGAATATGAGTAGAAAATATGGTAGAGAGAATTAAAAACTCATGGAAATTTTCCCAAATTACCTACCCAGTTCCCAGAACAACTAATACAAGTTGCATGAGTGTGTGCATGCATGCGTGTGCGCACGCGCACACACACACAATTACAAAGTGCCAGAACAATGGGGATAAAGAGAAAAATCTCAGAGTTTCCAGGAGGGAGGGATAGGTCACATCTGTAGAAACAGTAGTCATATTACCATCAGATTGCTAACAGGAACAGCTCAGAAAAGCAATAACAACACTACTGTTGTTTTTGTACTGAGAAATTCCTTCAAAATTTTGATGGGCAAGCTTTTCAACTTGGAATTCTACAACCAAACATGTATATGGGGTCTGGTCTAGATATAAAATATCCCCCCAGAGGCTCATGCGTTGAAGCTTGGTGCCCAGTGCAGCAGTGTTAAGAGGGGGACTTTGGGAAGTGGCTGGAGTTGAGTGTCCTGATCTCATCAATGGGTTAACCCATTGGTGGGTTAAAAATTGAATGAGAGCCGGGCGTAGTGGCGCACGCTTGTAATCCCAATACTTTGGGAGGCAGAGACCGGAGGATCTGGGTTCGTGACCAGTCTCAGCTCTCTCTCTCTCTCTCTCTCTCTCTCCCTGTCTCTCTCTCTCTCTCTCTCTCTCTCTCTCTCTCTCTCTCTCTCTCTCTCCTTAGTGAGGCCCTCCGCAACTTCGTGAGACCCGGTTTCAAACTAAAGTATAAAAAATAGGGCCGGGGGTGTAGCGCGGAGGTAGAACGCCCCTGCGTTCAATCCCTGGTACTGCAAAAAAAAAATTGAATGAACTATTGAGAGGTGGTGGAACCCGTAGGAGGTGGGGTCTAATTGAAGGAAGTAGGCCATTGGGGGAGTACCCTGGAAGGGCATCTCTTGTCCCCAGCCCTTTGCTCGCTCTCTCTCTCTCTCTCCCTCTCTCTCTCTTTCCTTCCTGGCTGCCATATGTGAGCAGCTTTCCTCCATCACATCCTTTCACTACCATATTTCTGCCTCAATATAGGCCTGAAAGCGTTGGAGTCAACTGACCATGGGCTGAAACCTCTGAAATTGTGAGCCAAAACATACCTTTCCATCTTGTCTTTTTCTCAGGTTATTTTTTCACAGCAACATAAACTTGATTGACACTATGTATATATGACCATATATTCACACATGCATACACACACTTTCAAAGCAAAGGTATTTGCAAATGTGTAAACATTTATGTCACTTGTCCCCTTTCTTGGGAAGCGAGAGAAGGGATTCCAGCACAACAAAGGGGCAAACAAGGAGAAGAAGAAGTGGGACAGCTGTCTCAGGCCACAGGGCTGTGGGAAGGAGGTGTCCGGAGACAGGCTAAGGAACAGTGGCAAAGGCAGGATTCATGCCCAGATCTTATTCAAAACTCACTACCTTAACAGCAACTATAAGTCATTTGTCTAAGCAGAACTGTAGACCATGGATTGTGAGAAGACAGACCAAGCATCAGGAGTTACCATCCCCTCACCCCTTTCTGTTCTCAGCACTATGGGACATGGGTTGTTATGGTGACATGGAGGTAGGACATAGAATAGGGAGAAACCTTAAGAAGATATGACATTAGGACTTCAACCTTTGTGAAAGGTGGTTTCTTTGAATCTGCTCTCATAAAGTCCATGGACATTGAGTGGTCAACAAAACTTCCCAAGAGCCTGTGTTCCAAAATGGTCACCACTTTCTTTACATTATTCTAGATTTTGAAAGGATCGGGGTAACAGCCATGGGGGAAAAGTCCTATCACAGGCTCCCACAGCCTTAGGAAGGAATGAAGTCACCAAGGAAGCCTTCATTGAAATAAAAAAAGCCAGATATCAGAGCCCCTGGGAAGCCTCAATACTTAAAATGTGGGCATTGGAAGGGGAAAAAGACAAAGGAGAAGGAGAAGAAATGCCAGAAAAGAATAGAACCAAAACAGGGCATTGCTTTAGAAGACAAAGGAGAAGAATTTCTAGAAGTTCAAGAGAATCATATACTGATGACAAATAAGATGAACAATGAAAATGGGGGGCACTGTGTTTGAAAATGAGGAGGTGACCTTCAGGAGATCAATTTCCACAGAATGGCAGAGGAAAAGGTCAAATTATGGTGAGCTGAGTTTGTTGAAGAAATCACAATCATCATCATGAATATTATCATTGAGATACTATATCAACAGCCTCTACAAAGGTGGCTTCTTTAATCTCATAATGTCTTCATGAGGGTGGTACCATTATTGGACCCATTTTACACTTGGGAACATTGGGGCACACACAGCAGTTACCTGCCAAGGACACATGCTCAGCAAAGCAATGAAGTGGAATTCAAGCAAGCCTGGCCTCAGAAACTGTCTAGAATCATCACCACCTCCCTGAGAGTGCAGACTGCAACTGTTCAGAGAGACACTTGATCAATTCTGGTACAGTATCCTCCTCACGAGCAGCTGCCTTTGATGGCGGATCTCCGAGACTCTTTAAAGATGTTCCACTTGACCCTTGAGAATTGGGACAGGAGTGAGTCACCTCATTAGACTCATTCAGATAAATTCCAGATAATTCCTCATCTCCTCCTCTCCCCGGCTCTGCAGAGCACTCTTATGAAACCACATCCACGCAGTAAAGAACATCAGGCCGTCAGACCATTGTCTGGTCTCTGAGGCCCTCTCACTCACTTCTGCGCTTCCATGAGCTGCATTCCTCAGCATAAAAGCCAATACAGAGCACAGAGTCCCATCACTTCAAGGGATGCGAAAGGACACCCTTGCAGCATGTGCCTGCCTGCCTGTGCTGGAAACCAGCTGTGCTCCCCAATGGGCTATAGCTGGCATTGGGGCACAACAAGACCTCCTTGGTCAGGACTGTTCTGGGTATTTAGCAACCCTGGATCTGGGCATAAAAAGTCAGTCTAGGGTTCATCAATCACAACAAATGGCCGGCTCTATGGTGGGGTATTAATAACAGGGGAGACTATGCATGCGTGGGGGCAGGGTTCACATGAGAAATCTCTTACCTTCCATTCCATTTTTCTGTGAACCTAAAACTCCTCTAAAAATGAAGCCTAATAAAAGTAAATATTTAAAAAAAAAAAAACAATCTCCCCACCCCATAGACACATAACATTTCCAAACACCCCTTGGGTTGATAGAGGTGTTCCAGGTAGAGAATCATTGATCGCTGCACCAGTGTTTTGCTCTAGGGACCAATTCCCCTCTGTAGCTCTCACCAGTTTTCACACCACTTGCCCAGGGAAACCCCATGGTCCTGCGGGGCCTCTGGAAAGGAAGCATTTCTTCTCACTTTAACAATCACAGTAAAGAATTTATTAAAATAACTCGAAAAGGACAAGGAATCGGAAGGGGGAAATTCTCAGCTGGCTGAAGAGCTCTAAGGCATGTCTAAGGCAGGTCAGGAAAAGAGCCAAGCTTGCTTTCTTCTAAGCTCTCAACACACACCACATGCAGATGGCCCAGTACCTGTTAATGGCCATGCTGCTGTCACTAATCCATTCCTAATTACACAATTACTGTGTTCTGCAGCACTAATATACAAAAAGAAAGAGAAACATCCTCAGAGCTTTACTGGTAACTTCAAGCTTTTGAGTGAGACCCTCGAGGGAATGTAGGTCTGCTCAGAGACTCACATCACATTTTTCTCCTCCAAAATTGCTGCCTTTTGATCCTTCAGACCTGTGGCAGTTCTTATTCTTCCAACCATACTATATAATAAAAGCACTGGATGACTCGGGAAGCCTGATGGCCCCAACAGGTGTCTTGCTCAGCAGGGTGGTCGACACTGTTTTTCCAGACTCTTTCTCTTTCCTTCCCTTCCATGGGTGACAAACAAGGGTGCGATGTTAGGAATGACTCCAATTTTGTAAGTGCTTGATTCCATGCTGGGATTTAGGTTCCCTGAGAAAGCAAATATATCTTATGATGATACTAGAGAGGGAACTTCACTGCAGTAGACTGAGCTCCTGCCTAGGCAGGCTGAGCCCCGATCATCAGGGTGAGAGCCCGGGCTGCATGTTACCAGGAGGACCTGCAGGTATTCTTAAGTCTCTGGTGACTCCAGGGGAACTTTTTTTCAGGGTCCATAGTGCAAAAGGAGAGAGGGTTTGGAGTGGGTCCACACAAAACAAAGAAGGGAAAGCAGCAGGCCGGCAGGTTCTGCACTGACTCCTCAATCCTCACTCCCCTTCAGATCAGGGGAAGGACTTCCTTGGGATGATATCAATCCCTACCCTTGTCTCTCAAACTCCCTTCTGTCCCACCAACTCTCTGACTTACAGAACACTGACAATTAAGAAATCTGGCCCCAAGAAAATCAAATCACTGGCTTAGCACTTTGGAATCTGTCCAGCCACTGTGTAGAAGTGGTTCTTCTCCACACACCAAAGGGACAATCTGGATCCCCAAGAATGCTGGGATCTCTGTGGTTTATTTAAAAAAAGTGAGCAACAAGCAACAAACAAACAACTATCATTTATTAAGCACCTACTATATGCCAGATATGTTGCTGGGCATTTTGTCCTCATCTCATTTGCTCCTCAAAAACTGTTGTTGTTCTCAGTTGGCCAACCAGAAAGCTCATCCTCAAATTAGTTTAGTTTTCCAAACATTGCTTAGCCAGGAAGTGGTGGAACCAGTATTTGTTTGTCTCCAAACCTCTTCCTCTTCCCTCCACACTACCCCCTTTCTCAATAGTATGGCTGACACCATGTGTTTTTGACAAGCAGAGCCACATGTGAATATATCCATCCATTTCTATACTCCTTCCTTAATCCTTATGCTTCCACCCAAGACGGGTTAGAAGGTCAATCTCGCCTCCCAGTACAGAAAGTCCTTTTAGGTGCAGTATTCATCATGATAGCTATGCACTGCACATTTCTGGGCACCTGAGGGGGGTCTGTTTTAGCATGCCCTGCAGGTAGGCAATACCCCATCTCTTTGTTTGGAATGAAAGTGAGGAGAAGTGAGGGTGCACCTCTTCCACATGGAAGCTTCAGGATCCAGTGTGTCGTCTTCCCTTCTTCCTTTGTTGGTGCGCATAGAAGCATGAGGCAGAGCCTCCACCAGCCACTCAGAGCCCTTGAGTGAGGCCAACATAGAGCAGAGGACCCCAGCCAGCACATGGTGCAACATGCAGCTTTGCAGTCGTAAGCCTTTGAGCTGGACGGAGATGCCGTCTATCATTTCTCTGCATTTAAGGACATTACTTTAATCTTTTCATTTAGGGGGTTTGCATGCTTCACGCCATCTTCACCAAATCTCTACAAAGTTGCTTCATGCAAAAGATGGGCTTGCTCCTCTCCATGACGCAATCTGTCTTGAATGGCCTCTTCCCTCTCTCTCTCTCCCAAACTTGAGCTCTAATTTTCAGTTCTACGTGGAGTTAGACTGTGACCACCTAGAGATGACTCAGGGAGTAAAAGGAAACAAGCCTGGATGGGCCTCATGGTTTTTTAATGTGTCAGAATGAAGCAAACAAGCCAACCTTTGGATTAAGAAAATGAGTTCTGAAAAACCTCAACCTTTTCCTACTGATAAAAATCAAACATCTACACGTCCCTGGTGGGCCAGAGCTTCGCGTCAACAAATCTGGGAGCAGGAACTCATAAAACCGAATCAGTGAAAGCACGACAAACACAATTAAAAATCCAGCCATGCTCAGAGAGGAATTCCATTTACTGTCTCATAAAAAGAGCCTGGTCCTCAGAGGCAAACAAAAGAAAATCAATTTCTTAATTTTTATTGGCAGATGTGGGACAGAGACCAAGTGAACATGGGCTGTGCCCAAGACCATTCGTGAGGACAAGTCACCACCTTTGGCTCCTCTGGGCCCTCCCCTCTCTGCTTCCTCCAGTTTCCAGACAGAAGCTGCCCACTGTGACCCCTGGGGCACACGAGGTCCCGCAGGCTGCCCAACAAGGCATGCCCTGCTCGCTTCCTCACTTCTCCCTGAATCATTTCCCAAAAGATGAGCTTTATTCTCTGGCTCCAATTCCCTCCCAGCCTCTTACAGGAACCAAAGGCGCTGTTCATGCCCCATAGCATTCATAGCTTAAAGGTATCACTTGGTGATTGAAAATGATGCTGATCAGCCAGCCTGAGAACATACACTTAAGGAAAGGGAAGGCAGGACGCATGGTGCCCTGAATACTTGGCCTCCCTTATCTCACTTAATCACTGCGACAACCTTGGGGGAATATCCTATTATACCCTGTGATGCAGTTGAGGAAATGGAAGCTCAAGGCTTTATAATTTGCCCAAGGTCACACAGTTAATAAGTAGTAGACAGACCCGGGGCTATCTGACTTCAAAGTCTGGGCTTCTTTTACTGCAGGGTGCTGCCCAGTTCTCCAGCATCGTGTTTCTGACAGTGCGACAAGTTATGACAGGCGAGCCCCAGTCTCCCTCCCATCCTCTATCTTCAGTCCCTTGAGATTCTTTTGTAAGGGAACTGACCTCACTTAGGAGAGAAGCTCATGACATTTCCAGGGAACCTGAGACCCACAAACTGTGGCGCCGTGTTGTTGCTGTCAGGGGCAACTGGAAATTCACGGGCAGAAGAATGGCCAGCAGCAAGGGACCCCAGAATGTGGGAGAACATGTGCAGCCTGGGGGAAAGGCAGACATCGTCAGCCATCTCCAAAGACTCCACGTGCAGATGGTATTTCAGAACATCCCAGGCATCAACAGGAAGCAAATCATTACCTTCCAATTGCATGAATGAGATGACTGGCATCCAAAATGCTGGTACTCTTTACTCCAGTCCCCCATAAAGAGATCACAGCTCAAGTCTCAAGATTTACAAATTCAGCTCTAGCCACTGTTGTACGCATAGCCAATGTTACCCCCAAATGGAGGTATTTATTCCCCCTAAAGGTTAACCTACAGCTTTCCTCCAATGAGAAATGGAAGGAACCATCACTGAGGTTCATGCAGTAGTAGGTGCCACCATATTGAATGACTGATGTCCCCAGGCCCTGCACCCCTCACCCAGGACACTTTTCCCACTAACTAAACTATTTTGTGTCAGGAAGACCAAGAGAATGAGAGCCCAAGTTCTTGTAGGGCCAATCCCAAATACCTGTGACTTTATCTCCATCACCAGTGGTAAGTTCAATATCTAAAAAAAGAAAAACCCTGGTTGATACTGCATAGTTTCAACATGAAGTTCTTTTAAACTAAAGTGTGGCACCACATGCTAGAAGAGATGGAGATAACTGAGGATGAGGAGAGTGGCCCTTTTCAAGCAGAATTTGGAGCCTTACAGGCACGGGCTGGCCTATGGGGCTTCCCAACTACAAAGTCACCCACAACTGCACAAACCTCACACACAGCCACAGTATATCCAGGGTGTGTCTAGGGAAAAACCCTTACACAGTATTTCTAGGGGCACATGGAGTGGTGCTAGACCTCTGGCCACCTGTCGGGAAGCTAATTTCTTTCTCCAGAGTGATGGCCTTTAGATTTCCTTCAACAAATCACAAGAATACTAGTTACTGCTCGCTGAGCACTTAGTGACCACCTGTCACTATAATGGGTTTTGGGTACATATGATCTCATCCTATGCTCACAGTGGCTCAGCAAGGTGAGTCTTGTAGATAGAATCAGATAAGTTAAGCCATCTGCCCATGGTCACAAAACTAATAAGTGGCAGGATTATGATTCTAACTGGAGCTACAGGACTCTGAAATCTATATTCTTAATCTCTCCCCTCCCTGTCTCCAGGTACATCATCATATGGCTTCAGTGTGAGGTCCAGAATGAAAATGCTACTGAACTACAATGCCCCTGCGTCTAAGAGGCTGAAATATAGCCTGAATTTATAGTCAGAGAGAAATCATCAAAGTGCAACGGCTTCCTCCAGGCCATCCTGAGATAGTAAACTCACTCCCAAGCCCTGAGAATCCTAAGCATTCACACACACCTCACCAGGGCACAGACCGCATCACCTCACGTCAGACAAAAGGATATTTTTTCCTTTATACAAAGTAAATTATCTGCTGAGCATGGTGGATCATGCCTGTAATCCCAGTACTTGGGAGGCTGAGATAGGAGGATTGCAGGTTCAAAGTCAGCCTCAACAATTTAGCGAGTCCCTCAGCAACTTAGCAAGACCCAGGTTCAAAACAAAAAATAAATAAATAAAAAGAGCTGGGGGTATAGCTCAGAGGTAGAATACCCCTGGGTTGTATCTCCAGTACCACAAAAAAAAAAAGAAAGAAAGAAAAGAAAAGAAATTCTCACTGGGCAGGTATGAGCCCCCCTAAGAAACTCAGCCCAGGAAGGGCAGTAAGAACAAAGGTCATAGAGTCTTCTAGAATGGAGGGTCCTATGATTTGGTGCCTTAAAATCTACAATCTAGCTGAATGTGGTGGCACATGCCTGTAATCTCAGTACTTGGGAGACTGAGACAGGAGGATCACAGGTTCGAGGACAGCCTCAGCAATGTAGCAAGACTCTCAGAAACCTAGCAAGATCCTGTTTCAAACATAAAAAGGGCTGGGGGTGTAAGTTGGGGAGTAGAATATCCCTGGGTCCAATCCCCAGTACCACAATAAATAAATAATAAAAATAATCCCATGATTTTAATCCTATAATCCTATGTTCTTAAACAGTGGCAGCTCTCAGATCTATAGACACGTTATTACTCATAAGCCCCTTTTCCATCCAGAGACTTAACTTACCACAAGAGATACTGAAAATAGGGACTACCTTCCCCTCTTCACAGATGAGGAAACTGAGACTCAGTTATTAAAGTGAACCATCACATAGTCAGGAGGACACCAGCTTTTCTGACTTCTAGTCCAGTGCTCTTCTGAGCACACACCAAATTTCCTCCAGAAAGATAAAGGGTGGCCATGCATTCCATTACCCCACACAAAGCAGCATTTCTGCAAGCTACAAGGACTCCCCTCCAAATGGGTCTTTGTAGAAGATGGAAATTTCATGACTTTCATTATGAATTCCCAACACTATGGTCCACAATTCATACCACCTCTTCCAGATTAGCCCTTCCAGCTTACATGCAAATACTGCATAGTCCACTAGGCCTTGAGCTAAGACCAGGAAGAAGGAGAAAGAAGACTCAACCCCAGCCTTGAAGAGGTGCCCAGGTCTACAGGAAGTACCCGTAGAAAACCAACACAGATAGCACATGTGGTGAGGACCATGTTACAGATGTGCCTGGGACAGCAAGCCTGCACCAGAGAGATGCCCCACCAGGGAAGGAGAGGAAGGCAGCCCAGAGAAGGATCCCCAACTCAGCAAATGCTCTGGCCTTGAGCTCATCTGCCCACACCTTCATCCCTGCAAAACAGTGCCTGCCCACCCCAAAGGCCTCACCTTGCCTCTGCCCACAGTCCTAGATCCATCCTTAGTGGCTGTCACCTTCGAGGCACCTTGGACATCAGTCGCCACCTCTGCTCCCCACATACCTGGACAGCATTTGGGCAAGGGCCTCAGAAGCCTCTATTAATCTCTTAGCTCGCTCATCCCTTCCACGGACACGCTGTAAAAATGATATAAACATTTCATTCGAACAGCGCTGCCGTGGGAATGGAAAGGGGACAAAGGGTCGATTGATTTCCGGCATGCGAAGGTATGAATGCAACACCAGAATCAATCGCAATGGCACCATGTCAGCTCTGTGATCTCCCCGCACGGCACACTTAATACACCAAAGTACTTGCTTCTGTTTACACAGCTGCCCCACCCTGCTCAGTGACTCCACTGGCCGGGCCAACACCCATGCGTTATGTTCTCCAGGAAGCCCTCTCAATCGCACAGGAAAGACAATGATGTCACATGCATGTTCACCAGCAGACCCTCATAAACATGCCAGGAACCCCAAGAATACGTGCTTCTGAGCAACAATGCCTATGAACTCACCCATTAACTAACACCAGCACATTAAGCAGGTGTGTATATAGACTATTGGTCTCTGTTTCCTTACAATTCCATCTCTTCATCTCTCCAGACAAAATAGTTTCACTGGTAATATATATGATACATTTAAGCTTAATATTTTCAAGGATATTAAATACCCAAACTGAATACAGTTGTCTCCTTTTTATCTTTGGGGGATATACTTCAAGACCCTAGTAGATGCCTGAAACTGTGGATAGTACAAGCCCTATATACAAGCACTACAATTCCATGACAGACAGTCGATCAGATAACTGATATGGATACTGAGTTACTAACAGGTAGGTAATATATACAACTTGGATACACTGAACAAAGGAACAATTCATGTCCTGCACAGGATAGAGCAGGAGGGTGTGAAATTTCATCACACTACTCAGAATGGCAGGCAATTTTAAACCCATGAAATGTTTATTTCTGGAATTTTCCAGTTAATATTTTTGGACTGCAATTGAAACCATGGAAAGTAAAGCCACAAATAAGGGGATGGGGATTACTATCCCTCAAAAAGGGGTGGTAAGGTGGATGGGGATGGAGGGAGATCCTATAATAGTGAGTTAATTAGCCATGGTACAAAGAAAAAAAACCCAAAGATCTAAGCATCTAATCTGGAAATGCATATTTTCCCCAATATTGTGACTTCCTGCAATCACTTTTATGATGTTATTCTTGCACTGAATTTCAGATCAGGTAATATCATTAAAGCAGCCAATCCATAAAGACCTCTCACCTTGCTAGCTATTTTCTCATGGGTTTGTTAACCTAAAGGGGGTTCAGGTAAGAAAGTACCTCTGCCAAAAAGGGCATACCTACACCTTCAGTTCAGATATGCCTCATTGTGTTAATAAAAAAAAAAAAGAGGGGTATGACCACATATCCTGATTTGCCCAGGAAAGTCTTAGTTTATACATATTGCTCCAGCCTAATTATTAATAGTGCTCTCTTTGGATTGGATGATAAATGATATGGTCTCCCTAATGAAAAGTAATTTAGTACTTGGTGTGTGGGAGCCGAGGGTGGGGAAAAGATAGTCATGGACCAACTTGATTGCTATTCTGGACTCCAGACACTAGGGGGCAGGATCACAAGTACACTAGTGAGCCACTCTAGCCAGCATGCTTCCATCCTAATCTTCTAAAGCCCAGCATATACCTTCAGAATATCCATACAGGACACTGTCCTTCTCAGTTGGTCAATAAATATCACTTGATGATGACAATGCAGCCATTGATTTTCCATTCCCTCTTCTCCCTCTGTTCCCTGCTCCCTCCCTCCCTGTCCTCAGGGTACAGGTCAATCAATCTTAGGCCATCTTGATCTACTTGGAAAGCTTAACTGCCATGAATCTAAACCACTTGTCCTCTGGCTCCAATCTCTTAGAGAAATTAGTGCCAATGGAAGTGTCAGTATCAATTTCATAATGTTATTGGATGAAGGCAAGGCTGGGCCAAGTCCCATATTCCTGACAGGCTATCAAAGTGATGAGGATTATGGGTAAGGAGACAGACAGCTCTGACAGAAGAGGCAATGACTCAAGATCAATTAGACTGACAAGACTATCTTTGAGCCACATCACTTAATGCTGACACTGGGACGTTCCCCACAGAGATTTGGGATAAGGGGTGCAGGTTTTTCCTGGTGTCTCCAGGGGTAACTGGAGAGCCAGAAGGCATACAAAACAGCCCTCAGCCCTACACCTCTCCCAAGAGGATATGAACAAAGAGTTCCAATGAAATAGAAGGATTTTGCGCTCGTGATGAGAAGACTGAATATCTGTCCCCCTTTTCCTTTTCCTTCTTGTTCCTGCCTTCTAAAGAAAATGTCAAGATAAAATGTAGACTACATATTTAAATTTAATTCCTTTGCAGAGTCAAGGGAAGGCTTGGAATTATTAAAATGGAAATCAAGATCTTGTAAAAGTCAAAACCATCCTAGCAGGAAAAGAGATTTATCCTGGAAAGCAAGAGCAACAGATGGATGTCACAAGGGTCCTGAGTTCTAATCCAGGTTCTTATCCAGCATTGCTGTGAATACAACTATGTGCAATCAGAACCAGTCAATTCATCTCTCTGGGGCTTCAAATGCTTCATGTAAGGTCAATTGTAACCTCCTGTGACCCTACAGCATCATGAGGAAATGAAATGCCATCAATGTCAAGGGCAACAGAAGGATATGAAAGGGATGTTTTTTAAGACCTGGCGAGGTGTGCAGAAATTGCTATTTTTCTATGCCTGATGAAAGACACACAGAGGCGACCCTGGAGCTGAAGATGCAGTGCATGGGGAGGGGGGTATGCAGAGAGAGAGAGAGAGAAAAGCAAGTCTTGTGTCCCACTCAAATATATTGCTTGCAAGAGGTATGTTAGCAATGTTTAAACTGCATCTATAGCATGCCTGGTCTATTTCAAGTCCTTGAGCTTAACAGTTTATCTCCCCTAGTTCTCATGAGTTTATGTTCCCAGGGCAGCAGGCCTGTGTGGTTACAGCCATTTAAGCAGGTTTGCTTTATTATTTTTTAATTGCTTAACAATTTTGTTTGTTGGTATTCTATTAAAAACCCCACTGTGTTTCATAATGGAATTTAAATTTCATGCTATTTTAAAGTGTCCACCTCAGAGTATGTGATTGTGTTTATGGGGTCAGCTAGCTTCAATATTAATTAGTTGATCTTGACATTGACCTAAGCAGTTAAGCTAAGCAAAATGATATGTGGAAAAGATCAGTCTGGAGCAAGCCTTAGCTGGATAATGTCATCCCTGGCCAAGAGGCTGTTGTCAATATTATCTGGAACTGCTGACTTCCCAAACACACTCAGAACATTGGCCTAATATGCAAATGTGTGAATCAGGGGATTCCTCCCAAGGTGCCTTTAAATAGCTGGCCTCTTAAAGGCACTGTAGTGCAACCGAGGGTATTTTAAGATCATTAACCAATTGAAAGAGAGGTTGGGGGCAGAGAAACTTATTAAAGTATTGGAAGTTCCCACTAATCAAAGGTGTTTCAGAATCAATGAGTAAGCCTCTATGGCATTGCTGGAGAAGTCTATTGGGAAGCATTAGACACTAAACAAGTTTTTCTAGGCACACATGTAGCATTGTGCCATTGGTACTCATAGACACTTTTGTGATGTACTGCACACCTGACAATTTGGAAACCTCTCTATTGGGAAATCTTGAATAGGTTATCAATTATGTCCACATAATGGTATCTTTGTTGAAGGCAGGAAGCCTTCATTATATCAACAAATTGTCTCTGGAAGTTAAAACAAAGACACGGTGAAGCACTATGAATGTAAACCAGAGAACTTGCAAGGAGAAGTAAAGAAAGTGTGAATGTGACATCAGGGACTTTGTTCATTGCCCTTTTCTATCCTTGGCATGGATTCAAAGGCACATGTGTCCCAGGCCATGTAGTTTCGGAAAACTGGACTTTCCCAGGTGGGAGGAACTCACAGGTCCCCAACAGAATGTTTCTCAAAGTCATCACATTGCAATCCTTACCCTAATAAGTGGCAATTATTTTTTTTAATGGTTGACTTCTAATGGGGCTAGGTGTCATTCTAATCTTGGTCTAGGTTCACAGAGTATTGATATATGGAAAGTTTTCCACATCGGATATTAGACATGTGTCTTTTCAAAGTTAAGCTAGGTAGATTGACTGATCAATAGATACAAGCTGGGCAGGCCCATTGACATACATCTGTAATTCCAGTAAGTGGGAGGCTGAGACAGGAGAATCACAGGTGTGAGGCCAACCTCAGCAACTTAGTGAGACCATATTTTAAAATAAAAAAGAGCTCTGGGGGTATACCTTGGAGGTAGAATGCCCCTGGGTTCAATCTTCAATCCCTAGTACCTACCCCCCAAAAAAGGAGAGAAATGCAATACACACACACACACACACACACACACACACACACACACACACACTAACTAGATGTTATTTATGGAAAATCCTCCATACCTGGCACTTGGCTATGCTTTCCTGCATTTTCTCATTTTATAAAACTACTGTTTGTTGAGCATGTATGATGGCCAAGGACTGCCCCAAGCAATTTAAAAACTTTGTCTCATTTAATTCTCACAACCTGGTAATGGTCATCTCCATTACATAGACAGAGAGATAGAGGCTGAGAGCTATTTCATTAACCTTCCCACCACCTCTCAGATAATAACGGTGAAGCTGGAATCCAATCCAAGATCATCTCATCTCAAGGTCTGTACACATCCCATAACATACTGTCTGCCACAAACTATAATTTTATGAAACTTATAAAATGATATGAAGACAAGAATATTTGGTATTTTCCTTGGGTTTGTTGCAGAATTTCCATCAAATTCAATCTCTGATTTTATTTAGGTGCATCCTGATTCAGCAACATGTACAATTTAGGCTTAAAGCTCAAAGCCTGTCATCATCGAACTATCTCACCAACCATGTATCCTACTGTTAATTGAATAAAAGTATGTGTTTGTTATTCCTTAAATATATGATCTACATGCCCATCTCTATTACAGCTGGGCTCTGGCCCAAGATGTTCACCCTGATGCCTATGCCCACCTATCAAAGCGCACACTCCTCGGGAGCCGCTAAATTCTACCCCTCCCATAAAGCATTTCTTGAACCTACCTCTTCTTCTTTCTCCCCACCCCACCCACCCTTCTATAAATCCCTGCAGCACTTTCAAAGACCAGGGTCTCCTTGCCACCTCTCTTGTCTCTTTCTACTGATTCTCTTTCTCTGCAACCCAAGAAGAAGGCTGAAAAGGGAATGAGCTTGCTCTCTCTTTTTATTCCTCTTGCCTAAGAAAAGGCAATAGTACTTATTACAATGAGGGGTATGTCTAAGTCACAGACATATTTCCACTCTTCTGTTAACAACTATGATCTCGGTCAAGTCATTTAACCTCCTTTCCTCGTCTATAAATAGGGTTAATAATAATAACTGCTTTGTCCAGCAATTATTAGGGTTAAATAAAATATTAATGGAAAGCATTTGGCATGGTATAAGTACTCAGCAAACATTAACTAATAATAATTCTAGTACAGCAAAAGAAAATAGCAGATAACTAACTGAAGAACTGTGCTGTTGACATTCTAACTCCCATTGGAATTATCAATTTAAAAGACAGCTTTTTCTTTTATTATGGCCACTAACGATGGAATTTGTGTTTCCAAAAGTTTCCCATTCCTTGCTGGGGGATCAGAGTTAGCCAGTGCTTCCCACCTCTTATCCATAAAGACAACTTAATGATGTCAACAAGAAACAAGATTTGTTAGAGAGAGAAAAGAGGACCTCAACCGACAGATCAGCTAACTCTTCTTGGCTTCTGTGGACATGAGCCCCAATGTTCACCTATCCAAGCACTTAGTGGAAACTCAAGAAATGTTAAAGGATAGCAGTTGATTTCTTGATTTCTATACAGAAAGGGGAAGTGAAGGATAAGTTATGGTACAAATATTCCCAGGTGTTCATCTGAAATAGCTCCAAGAATAGAACAGGGAGAACACAGCATTTGGCACAGGGATTCCTCACTCCCTGTCATGTCCTGGGAGAGGCTGGGGAAGGCGCTAGCAAGGGTACCATCACTTAATCTATTTCTTTCTCCCTTCCTTCCTTCCTTCCTTCCTTCCTTCCTTCCTTCCTTCCTTCCATCCTTTCATTAGTGGTACTGGGGACATTCTAGCTCTGAGACAATCCCCAACCTTTTTTTATTTTTATTTTTTGTTTGTTTGTTTTTGAAACAGTCTTGCTAGATTGCTGAGAGTCTTACTAAGTTGTTCAGGCTGGTATCAAACCTGTGATCCTCCTATCTCAACCTCCCAAGTACTGGGATTATAGGCATTCGTCACCATGCCTGGCCCAATCTTTTAATAACATCATGAAAATAGGACATTGTGGCTCAGAAGGGTGAGGTGACTTGCTAGAGCACACATGGCTAGAAAGCAGAAAGATCAATTTTGAACTTTGAATCCATGTCTTAAAAGCTAATTCTCTATTCTTTGTGTAAGCATGCTAGTGCTGCAATCCCAACAGATTAAAGCCCAGGGACCTCTTTTGAAGAGGAGCCCAGAATTCTGCTGTCAGAGCCGTCAGGGGGCTGCCACATCCCTAGTGAGTCTTTCATAAACCATCTATCGTATGATACTATAAGGTTAAATGTGATTAATGCTGATTGTAATCACTAGGAATTAATAGATTTATTATCATACTGAGCTAAAAATGGCTTATGTTAATAAATCAATGAGGAATAAGATGAAACAGTGAAAAATCTCTGGATAATGGAGTTGGGGGTGGGGTGGGAATGGGAGTGTATGTGCAGAGGCGACAGGCTGAGGAGTCACAGCCATGAAAGCACTCAGCCAGCCAGCCAACAGGTTGTCCAGCTCTGAGTACTTTAGGAATGAGGAGTTGAAAATTAAGAGACTTTGGCCCATGGAGTATCTATCAGCTAATAAGTATGGGAGCATTATTACCTGCCTTACTTTGAATAAGTTGCTTAACTTCTCTGAGTCTTGATTTCTTTATCAATAAAACTGGGATAATAAACTTACCTCCTAAGATTGTCCATTCACCAGATTCTACAAACAATTATTCAGAGTCTGGTATATGTGAGGCATTGTTTGAGGGTCTGGAGAACAAAACAGAGGCCCTGTCTTATAGAGTTAACATTCTGGGGGTAAGCACCAGATTGTGGACAACTAAACCAATAAATATATGCACAGTACTAATAGCATAAAGGGAGGTATAGCAAGATAAGGGGGACAGAAGGGAAAAGGGCTAATTTTATATGGGGTGTTCAGAAGGGTTGTAGGAGCTAATAGATCCAAAGAGCCTAACCCACCATCAGAAAATGGGTACCCCACTTGGTAGACCTACTAAATAGAAGTGTGGAACTTCAGGGGGCTTACGCACAGGTCTAGCACTGATAGTGAGATGCTGTAAAAGGTACTTGTCTGGAATAGTCCTTGAAATCTGCAACCCAAGGTACCTACAATTCATCCTAAGTTTAACAAGAACAAATCCACCATGGAACCAACCTCGAACATACAATAAAGCCATAAGGTATATTGGTGAGGGGTAAGGTTTATGGTGGGAGACACTCAAGTTCAACCCCAAATTCTTTGTGACCTCAGGTGAGCACGTTATTTGTTCTCTCTGGGCATCGTTTCCCTGTAGTGAATAATGGAGAAAGTCATAGCATCTCCCTGAAAAGATTTAAGATTGTTACAAGGAGCCAAGCGTGATGCTGCATGTCTGTAATTCTAGCACTTGGGAGGCTGAGACAAGAGGATTGCATGTTCAAGGATAGCCTCATCAATGTAGTGAGACTCTCAGCAACCTAGAAAGAGGTAGAATCCTCCTGGGTTCAATCCCCAGTATCCCCCCCACACACACACACACATACAAAAGATTGTTACAAGGTTTAAATGAAGAAATGTAAAAGACTTAGCATAATCATGGCACATAGTAGGGGCTAAAGAAATATTAGCTCTTCATAGAGTTATTACATTTGAATATGTGTACAAATACCATATCAAGATGAAACGTTGTGATAAATGGAACTGGTAAGAATCAGAATTTCTTATCCTTTGGCAAATTGCCACAAGTTCTCTTCCCGGAGTTGGGCTCTGCAAAAAGGCACTGATTGTTTAATTCAACACCACGGGAAGTTGACAGAAGGAAGGTTTGCTCCTTTCTGTGCCAAGGTGGATGGACTGTGCCCTGCTGCAAGTCAGAGGGGGAAATAAGGCTGATAGTTCATGCATGGTCATATCTTGGGCCCCGCCTCCCTGACCAATTAACACTGAGTCCTGATCAGTATAAGCTGGAAGCTCTTCTAGGCAAAAAGAAATGGGAATAATAAAACCTGCCTCATTTGTTTGTACTGCCAGTTAGGCAGTCAGTCAATCATATATATACATATATAATTGAATGCCCATTGTGGGCAAAGCATTAAATAATAACATTAATAGCTACCATTTGCTGAGAACTTAATATAAGGTAGACATGGCATTCTATTTATCTACTGACCAACGCACAGCCATTTCCTCTATGAATTCTGCTCTGAATGCCACTCCATTATCTACCCCTCTCCTCCCTTGGCATCAACCCTGTGCCCCAGCACACATGCAGCCCACTCTGTCCTGCAGTCTGTCACGGGGTCTAGGTGCCCTACCAGATGTAGGCTCTGTGATAGCAGGGACACGTTAGAGTCATGTCATGCAAAATGAGCAACACATCGAGAGCATCCAGTATGGATAGAGGGAATGAATGAATGGAAACAATAAAAGAGCACGGCACCTCATATTTCAGTTCTGGAGTTTCTGCAGGGCACATGGTAACTAACACTATGGTGGCAGATGCTCTTGGGCTCAATTTCCTCCTGTGTCAATAAGACCTATAGAATTATTCCTACCTTCTGAAAATAGTAATGATGATAATAGCAACATTTAGTAAGCACTTACTACATTTCAAGCATTGTGTTCTTTGCACGTTTTTGTTTCATTTGATTCTCACAATTCTATGAAGTAGGTACTATTAATATCACAATTTTGTAGGTGTGAAAACTGAGGCTCAGAGAGATGGAGTCCCTTGCTGAACATCAAGCAGGTGGAAATTAACAGAGGTGGTATTTTGATCCCTCTTGTTTAACTTCAGAACCCATGCACTTCCCCATGCTTTCCAAAGCCATGAGCTGGCAGCAGGTCAAGGATAGGTGGCTTGTCTAAGAGCATGGTCCATCCACTAAGCTAGATTCTGGCTAAGAATGCAAATACCAAGCTTCATGATGGTAGAGATGCAGGGACTTGGCCATCTGTAGAGGAACTCAAAGGTCTTTGCCAACAATCCCTTTTCAGCCCTCCCCCCACCTCTCTATAGGAAAGAGATTAAAGGAAATCTGTGCCACTTAAAAGATTAAAGGGGGAGGAGTAGACAGATGGGGACATGTGGCGTCTTAGTGACCACATCCAACCAACGCCACTGGTGAATCAGTGGCAGTTCTAGAAGAAAAAGCAATTCTTCAGCTGGGCTCAAGTTCAAATTCTAATAATGCAATTTTATAAGAGCAACCAAATAACATGCTTCCTGGAAATATGAAGTATATTAATCCAGTGACCTTTGAAAATTTCATCATCATCATCATCATCATCATCATCTTCTTCTTCATCACTGTATCTCCTTACATTTGCAGAGTGCATTATGAGTCCAAGCACTTTGACATTTGTTTACTTCATTGCTTCCCTCTTCGCTCCCCTCTCCCACTGTGCTCTGACATGGATAAGGCAGTACCGTGCAGCTCTCTCAACTAGTAAGGAAACTAAGAGCCAGTGTATCACTTATGATGGTTCAACCAGCCAATCAACAAGGGAATGAGGAATTTCTGGTTTGGCGACTCAACACTAAGTTCATTAGATCCATAGCCAAATGTCTTCCCCTCCTAGCACCTGGAACAAACTTCGAACCCAGGCTGCCTCCAGAAGCAAAAGAACATCAGCCCAGACTGAAAGGGACTCACATCTTCTCTCTCCCATCATCACAAAAGTGAGCCAACTCGAGCACAAGAAGCCCACAGTTGGCAAAGAAAAGTGTCCCACTGGCAGAGTGACACTGAATGTAGGTTAAAATATGGCTTGTAGTCAAGCTGCAGAAAGAGCAGGCAGCAGAATAAAGAAAGAGTGACAGTCACTGGGTTCCATCCGCGAATGTTTCCTAGAACGAGTCAATTAAGACAGGGTGGGGAGCCACTGTAAGCACAGTCCCTTTGCATATGTATGCATAGTTAATGTAGAACCTTGATCACATAGTAGAGAGGTGAAGAAATATGTGTATGAAATGGAAACAGAGCAAAATTTATGTCTTTTTATAGCCAATGATTCATACAGAGCGATGGGTTTTAAATATTAATAATAAGTAAATTTTTAGGGCATAAGGTTGGAGATGAAGGGAGATGACAAAATTTCTCCATTTTTCTCTTCGTGGCCCAAATTTAGGGAATTAAATACAGTAAATACGCTGCCTACCGTAGGCAGTACTTATATAGTTTATTATCTGCCTTGGGCCCTTCGTTCTGCTCGGGAACTGATACACTGCTTCAATTTGACACTGAGATCATAATTTGGAGCTGGAAAGAAACTTGTTTTGAGAACAAAAATACTGTCCTGTGGATTTCAAATATGACGAAGAGATGCATTTCCACAGAAGCGGGCTGCTCGCGCGTTCCCTCCTTCTTCACCCTCATGGCATGTCTCTGCATGGTTTGAAGATCTCTGAATTGTGAGAGTCTGTAGGAAACCCTTCAGCCCTCTCCCAGCATCCTCCCATTGTGACAACTCCGTCGAATGCAGCTCTTTCCCCTTCTGGCAACAAAGTCCCTTCCGATGGTCACCCTCACTGGAGCCATGACCTTTTCCACGTGGTTTTGGGGCAGAAAGAAATGTCCTGAGCTTGGGCAGTTCTTAGCTAGTTCCAGACGGTGGGGGACAGAAAGTTCCTGGTGATCCTCAGAGAGAGGTGAAGGTGCTTCTGTGTTGCTGTCAAGTGCGGTGTCAGGAGTCCCTCCCAGCCCTGCACGCTGTGGGCTGTGAGTACTGACACCCCTGGGTCCACATCCCAGCCAGCCAGGGCTGTGCCCCTTCATACAGCAGCTTTGGAGCTACTCTGCAGCTTCTTAGGCTGCCTCCCGATATCTTCCTGGGAAAAAGTAACAACCTCCTCTGTCTTGCTTGACCTCTGCCTCTGATGCTGTGCTGGGGAGAAGCCTGCTGCCAGCATGGGGCTGGTGCACCACTGATACAGTGAGTCATTGGGCAAGTGAAGGAAGGGCCGGGGCTGGAGAGCTGAGCAGATGCTCAGACCCCAGAAGCCATGGGTGGTGAGGCTTGCTCTCCCTGGGTGAGATCTCACAAGCTCTCCAGGCCCATTCCTCTGCCTGGCATGAGGAAGGTGAGAGCAGATGGCAGGAAGCAGGAAGCACAGCCTGGGCCTTGGACTCCACAGGGTCAGGAGCCACTGTGCTGAAATTCAGGCTGCTTTGGCCGGAGGGGTCAGTGTCCTGCATAGCAGGTAGGCACAAGGACTGGCAACCGATTGTTCCTGGGTTCAAATCTCAGTTTCTCCACTTACTAGCTGAGCGGACTTGGGGGATGGAGGGATTATGATTTGGGTTTGCAATAGCCCCCAAAAGGCACCTATGTTGAAAGTGTATCCCAATGCAAAAATATTCAGAAGTGAAATAATTGAATCAGGGCTCTAATCTCATCAGTGGAAACTTCCACTGAAGGATTAATAATTTGAATGGATTTACTGGAGTTAATTTAGGCAGGTGGGGTGTGGCTGGAGGAGGTAGGTCACTGGTGGTGTGACCTTGGGGACTATATCTGTCCCTGGTCACTTCCTGTTTTGCTCTGCTTCCGGCCACCATGATGTGAGAGTGGCTTTTCTCCACCACATACCTTTCCATGCAGTTTCTACCTTGGAGCTGTCCAACTATGGACTGAGACCTACAAAACCATGAGCCCCAATAAACCTTTCCCCCTCTAAGTTGTGCTTGTCAGGTAATTTGGTCACAGCAATGGAAAAGCCGACTAAAACAGGGGGTTATTTAAACTCTCTCTCAGTTTTTTCACCTGCCCAATGGTAATAATATGGCAGATGAATTCATAGGGCTGTTGTGAGGATTACATTAATTAATATGTGAAGAACACTTGGTATCTGTTAGGTTATTATCCTCCGTGTAACTGAATACCTTTCCTCCAAAGATCAAAGGTTAGTAAGTCTAAAGTAAAATGGAAAATTCTGCTTTTGAGCCTCACTCTTTTCTAAAAAGACTCTTCACATTGCCACTGCTTTACTTCTTTTCCCAAAATGCTGTCCCCAAACAACCCGAGCATCATGACCTGTCACCATGCCCCAGTGCCCATTCCTAAGAATAGAACTCTGCAGCTAACCTAGAGGTCTTCTGCTTATGCACAGCCATCTCCAGCTCCTCCATCCTCCCCCAATCTGAGCAAAACCACATGGCTGGACAAGTGTGGGGCAGGGCCATGTTCAAGACAGCAATGCCAAGAGCTGGGTGTTGTGGTGCACGCTTGTAATCCCAGTACTTTGGGGGGCGGAGAACGGAGGATCCGGGTTCAAGGCCAGCCTCAGCCCTCTCTCTCTCTCTCTCTCTTCCTCCCTCTCTCTCTCTCTCTCTCTCTCTCTCTCTCTACTTAGTGAGGCCCTCTGCAACTTAGTGAGACCCGGTTTCAAAATAAAGTATAAAAAAATAGGGCCGGGGGTGTAGCGCGGAGGTAGAACGCCCCTGGGTTCAATGCCCGGTACCACAAAAAAAAAAAAAAAGACAGCAATGCCAGAGGCATGTGTCAGATTCCAGAAATCCCAATTCCACTGTACTTGGGAAGATGAGGATGGCGATAGCAGGGGAGGGTCTAGTTGTCAGGGAAGCACCCTCCTCCATTCTCCTCTGAGCCAGCAGAGAAATGTAGGGCTCTGGCTCCCTCCCAACGACTTAGACACTCATCAGGAGCAGCAAGCTAATTGCTGAGCTATAAGAGATATTACAGCCCACAGAAGGGGTGTACCCCCTTTCCCTTTCTCTCTCTCTCTCTCTCTCTCTCTCTCTCCCCTCCCCTGTTCCATCTGAGGCCTTTTATAGCTCTCCTGGAAAAGAGAAAATATTCCAGCAGGAATGGGTCAGGGGGCAACAGAAGGGCTTCTGCCGCTCCAACAATCTGAGGAACACCCAATCCCAACAGAATAAATAGCCCTTTAATAAATTAGAGAACTATCCATTTAAATGGATTCTGCTGTCCCTTCGGTGCCAGTTAATCTGTAATTCAGATAGATCAGGGATGGCGCTGCTGGGAGACAAGAGTCCAGAATATAGAATGATTTTGTCCCCTGAGCCGCGGATTCTACTTGGTAAGCTATGCACACATCCTGTATGTTCATTTCGCTATTGCTCTTCTCTTTCTATCACCTACAAACCCCCAGTTACAGGCACAAATCTGGAACAAAATGAATACTACCTGAGACTCATAGAAATATTATCCTCACATGCCCCACATCTGCACATGCTCACACACATTCCATTCTATGCACAGCTCCGATGGTGTACATGTGCTCCCAAGCACCTCCACCAGCGCAGGCAAAGAAGCATGCCAACAAGTCCACCCGCCATGTCTGCACTGAGCTGCCCCCACCCTGAGCCATAGAGGGGGAGAAGGGGACTAGATGCTATGGGCTAAAACGTGTCTCCACCAAATTCATATTAAAGCTGAATCTCCAGTACTTCAGAATGATGCTGCATTTGGAGATAAGGCTTTTAAAGAGATAATTAAGCTAAAATGAGGTTATAGGATGAGCCCTAATCCAATATGATTGGCGTCCTTATAGGAAAAAGAGATTAGGAGAGAGACACACACAGAAAGAAGATCATGAGAAGACACAGGGAGAAGATAGCCATCCGCAAGTCCAAGAGAGTCCTCAGAAGAAACCAAATCTGCCAACCTTGATCTCAGACTGTCAGAAATTTCTGTTCTTTGACCACCCAGTCTAGTGCATTTTTGTCTTGGCTGCCCTAGCAAATAAATACACTAAAACAGGAGGGGTTGGTGCTTATAGTATCAGACAGCCCTCATAAAGGGGCTCATCCTGCATCAGTAAATGGGAGTCAGCTTCTGCACAAGGATCTCTGGGCTTAGATGATATAATGGTCACAGGCCACAATGGGTGCTAGAAAGGTTTGCCAACTAGAATGCATTATCAAAGGTTTCCACTGTCACTGCTGCCACTTCTGCAGCTACTACGGTAGCTGTGAGCCTGATGTAGCATCAAGGGACCAGCAGCCCCAGAGTGTCCAAAGACCAGAGATGAATGATGATAATCACAATGAAGTGACTGCCATGTTTGAAATGCTCAATGTGCCAGGACTGCGCTGCGCACTTTCAACCCACTGGCCCACTTTATACCCCCAACGATGCCATCTATATAAGGTAAATACAACCAGTGTCCTTACTTTGCAATTAGGAAATTGAAGGGCAGAGAGACTTCAGGGAATTGTGTAAGTGAGGAGCCAGGACAGACCCCTGACACTCTGTGCAGGAGTTTAGGTTCCATTCCCTGGCACAAATGTTGCTGCACTTGTTTCCTTCTGTAGATCCAGTGCTGGAAAGTGCTGGAAAATGGCAGGTCCTTGAGGCGGGAGCCATCTTAGTCACCTTCAGGTCAAGGGCAAGGGTACAGCCTCACACCTTTGCCAACCTCTCCCTTGACTTGCTGCTCCTGCAGCCACATCGGAAATGTCAGGTCAGTAGTGTAACTTTCCAAGCACTGAATGAAGGATAAGAACAGGCCTGAGAGTCGGGGTCTGGTCCCTGGGTCTAGTCCCAGGCCTAAGACGAGCCTGGTGACCATAATGCTCTCAACCTTGGTTTCTTCATCAGAAAAATAGGGACAAGAATGTCTGTCCTGGCCACCTCCCAGGGTTACTGTGAGGTCTGAATGAGACAATAAAATGAGGGTAGGCATAGGCTGGGCCACCTACCAAATGCCCACAGAGCCCTGCAGTGCCAGGGACTACTCTGAGCACTGGGAAGACAGCCAGGAACATAGCCTTCAGGATGACAGAGGGTGGCTCAGCTCCTGGGTACAGAACAGACTGAAGGCCAGTGAGCAATGGAAGCAAGGAGCCCCAGACAAAGGCCATTTTGATCATCAAGAATATGGCCAGGCATGTGGCACATGCCTATAATCCCAGTACTGGGGAGACTGAGACAGAAGAACCGCAGGTTCAAGGTCAGCATCAGAAACTTAGCGAGGTCCTCAGCAACTTAGTAAGACCCTGTTTCAAAATAAAAATAAATAAAATAGGGCTGGGGGTGTATCTCAGAGGTAGAATGCCCCTGGGCTAAATACCCAGTACCATAAAACACAAAAGAAGAAATGAAGGGAGTGAGGGAGGGAGGGAGGGAGGGAGTTACTTTTACTCAGAATATTTACCTTTATCCATTGGTATCCTCTTCAAATTTATTGTCAATATATCCCCCCAATTTCAAAGTAGGTGATTTTTGCAATTAACATAAGACAAAGGATTGCAATGTTTCTCTTCTATGTCCCTACTTTTCTTTTTAACTTTTAAAATGATCATCATTAAGAGACCAAAAAAAAGTTGTTTTTAATTTGTTCATCCACTTCCATTTTTTATGTACCTTTATTGATTTTTGTGTTGAAATATTTCTTTTCGTGTTTCAAAAACAGACCCCCTTGTTGAGTGGCTTTCAAACCTGGCATCAGGTAATAACCTGCTTGCCAAGAAAGTGAGCTTTTTTTCTTTCCTCCACTAATAAAAAAATCAATAAGTCATTAGAGATGCCTTTAATAAAGATTAAATAAATGAATAAATTTAACTTTTACCTGACCATGAAATTTGTACTTGAAATAGGAAAAGGGTACAGTCAAGTCTGAACGCTTCACAGTCACATTGAGCTCCTGCCAGGCTTGGCTCCCACTACTGGCCCCACACACACCCTCCTCCGCAGTCGGCAGACATAGATGGCCTGTGCCTACATCCCAAGGTGTGGGGAGAGTCAGCCTGCAGCTGCTACGAGCATCTTGCATGCAGGAGCACAACAGGTTAGAACAGGCTGAAGATAAAGAGAAAGGGGTGGAACTGGAGCAGCCATCCAAACCCACCAGGCTTGGGCCTGGCTAAAAAGGATGGCCAGTACTCTCACTCCCCACAGGGCGAGGGCTCACTAAGCCAGTCCCTCCTGCTTCCTGCTTCTTCATCTGGTGCCTGGCAGGGTGGTGAACCCCAGCCAGTGTGGACGTCAGAGAGGCTGGTGTGGTTCCAGGGACTCAGGGCCCCCATTCTTGAAGACTTTTTTGGAGTTGGCTGTAAGGCAGAGATTTGAGTGTATAGAAGGCTGCAGCCTTTGGAGACACTCAGAGCCGGGCTGGAGGCTCAGCCTGCCTCTTCTCATGGTGTGACCTCTGTTTCCTTTCTGAGCCTCAAGTCCCTCATCAGTCAAGTCGAGGCGATAGCCATACAGTCAGTCGTCCCTTGGTATCCATGGGCCTTTGACTGCAGGGCCCCCTACAGATACCAACATCCGCAGATGCTCAAATCCCTCGTGTAAAATGATGTAATACTTGCATATAACCTGCATGCATTCTCCCCTATACTTTAAGTCATCTCTGGCACAATGTAAATGCTGTATAAATAGTTGTTAAATTATATTGTTTACGGAATAATGACAAGGAAGCAAGTCTGTACATGTTCAGTACAGACATTTTTATTTCTAATATTGCTGATCTTTGATTGGTTGAATCCACAGATGCGGAACCTGCAGACACTGAGGGCTGATTGTAGTATGTATCTCCCAAACAGGTGTGTTGTAAGGATTAATGTGTTTGCATAGCAAGTGTTCCATAAATAATAAACAGTTTCTGGTATAGACTAATAGTTACCAACCCTGATTCCATTTTTATCAGGGCATATGTCTTCTTAACACAAAGACTGCATTTCCCAGCTCCCCTTGCATCAGGCATAGCCATGTGACTCCATTTTAGCCAGTGGGATACAAACAGAAGTGTTACAGCTTCTAGGAAGTTTCCATTAAAAGGATAAATTCCCTTGGGTGAATTACTGGAACTGGGCTCCTCTATAAACCTGGGATATGACCACTTCATTCATTTGCTGTGAAGATTAACTCCAGTACAATATTAAGAGTGCCTGGCACTGTGGAGGTTCACACAGTAGGTGCTTCATATGTGCCAGCGATGTTGATGACAAGGATGAAGATGAGGCCCGCCTGCTTGCTCGCTTCCCTGCCACCTGCTCATGTACTCGCCATGGCCACATAGAGCTGTTGGTGGCTCTCTGAACCTGTTCCCTCAAGTCCCTCCTTTTATAGATTCCCAAATGTCTAAAAAGAGTTTCTCCAACTAATTGATTCCATATGTCCCAAAACCCAGCCCAGGTGCCACTTCTCTCAGGAGACCTTTTGGACAACCTGTCCCCCACTGAGTCCCTCTGCTGTGCTTCCACAGTCCTGGCTGGGAGCTGCTGGGCTCTGGCTCCATGTGGCCCCAATCATTAGCAGTGTGTTTCTATATTCTCTTACAGCTCCAGTGCCTGGCACTGTATCCACCTCTCAAGGGTCAGTGTTCAACAAATACATGCTGATGGGGAGGATGGATGAATGAACTGCTCCCTACAGCTTCTTTTGGCCTATCATGAAAGCCCAAATAATTGGGGAACCAGAAGAAACAGATAAGTGAAATGAAAAGAGGAAGGGATCCCTTGTTTCTGTCTTGGCTGAACAGTGTGTCTCACCCAAAAAAAGATATGTCTACCTGGAACCTAGGAATATGACCTGATGTCATATTCCTAGGAAATAGAGTCTGCATAGATATAATTAAGATAAGGATTGGGATGAGATCATACTGGATTAGGTTGGGCCCTAAATCCAATGGCAGACATCCCTATAAAAGACAGAAAAGGTCACAGAGAAGAAGGCTATGTGAAGACAAAGACTAGCAATCTGCCGCCATGGCCAAGGAAGCCCCGGAGCCATTGGAGCTGGAGGAGACCAGGAAGGACTCTACCCAAAGGATCGTGGCCCTGAGGACACCTTACCTGGAATTCTGGCCTCTGTGAGAGGTCAAATTTATATTATTTTACGCCACCCAGTTTGTGGTGATTTGTTATGGCCACCACAAAAAAGAACGTGATCATCCTGAGATGGTCCAACTGATGTGACAGATGGCCTCACTCCAGCTCTGAGATCCACACCTACAAACTCTACATCCTCTGTTTTTGATCCTTTCCTCTACTTTTCTTTTACAAATTCCAGAAAAGGTACATGCATTGTCCCATTTAATGCTCCTGAAGCCTCGTGGGGTAGATTCTATTGGTGTCCCCATTTTATAGACAACACTAGTCTTAAGGAGGTTGAGTGGTTTGCTCCATGGTGCGCCATTGGGACTGCTGGGTCTGTCTGGCTTCTGTGCTGATTCTTCCTATGTTGTTGGAACTCCCAGTGTCCCCTCCACTGCAGTGGGTCTCAATATCCAAATTGAGAAAGTCTGGAGAAGATAGAACCTAGAATCCTTAAAGAAGAGCCTAAAGCTAGTTTGGGGTCTCTTACTGCTGAGATCCATGCCCATTCCAGACTCTGCAAATTCTTTACTTTGAGACCCAATGTCCCCTTACCTAACCTCACACACAATGGACATCAGCACCTAGCTTCCTGAGGGTAGCAAGGGAGGAATCATGAACAAGCATAATACTTTTAGACTGAGGGCTCCTTATCTTACTTTTCTTTGTGTCTCCAAAGCCTGGCACAGTCTCAGGCACATACCATATGCTGATTTCAGGTTTTCGTGTTGAATTAAAGAGTTATGAAGACTAAGCAAGCATAACCACCCTGCTGTGGGTCAACAGTGTCCTTGAATGTCCAGGCACCGACACAAGTTCCATGACTGTATTTCTTCCACCCATTACAGAGAGAACGTGGTAATCACCCTAGCTTCTCACTACTGATAAATAGCCAACTTGGCACCAAAGCCTAGTTCCTCCAGTTTTGGGCCTATCCTCTGTCCACTGGACCAGTGTCCTGCCCACTGGTGTGACCATCCATCAACCAGGGGGAAAAATTAATCCATTGCCATCACAGATCTGGGCCCTCTAGCAGAAGACTTTCTTTTTAGTTCTGTTTCCAGTTCAGAGGACTTTAAAATTAAAGTCAAAAGTAAGCAAGGCAGAACACTGGGAAGCCCATATGGTCCCTGTCCCCAGCTCAGGTGGTTTGAGGCTCTGCCTGGTGACCAGATGGCTGCTTAGGGCTGCCCATTCTCTGAGACACCTTCCCTCCTGCCTAGAGAGGAGGGAGGGCTGTTCCAGGCAGCCAGGACTGGGCATGTGCCCCAGAATGTCACTACAGCAGGACCTACACCCTTACTCAGTTCCATCTGGTTATCTGTCCTTTTGATTTTTATTCCCATGAATCCTCTAGGGACAAGTCCAGCTAGAGAATTGATTACCCAAATTCATATTAGAAAGGACTGTTCCCTCCTTGGAATGCTCCCCATCTTTTTTATGGAAGTCTCTCTTGCCTATAAGCAGGCCAGGAGTTTCAACTCAATTGGGGATCTGTAGCCCTAGTTCTCTGTTAAACTCCATCTGAAACTCTCTAATGGGGTACTTTGAGGACTTGGTGAATTTCTCCAGTGTACCCCTTTGCCTGGTCCTCCTTATAGCTCATGAATCACATCAGAATTTTTGTCAAACAGAGAAAGACCCTGATTTAGAGAGGGAAGTTGACTTTGCCAAAATATCCTACTGTCAGGGCTAAGCCCCGGAAAGCACATCTGGTCCTTATGACATTTTGGATAATGCCATAGCAACTAAATCATGTGTAGAAGGCAAAACTCCTGATATGAAAGCAACAACTACCTGGGCTTCCCCCCCCCCCCCGTGGAGAAAGAACTGCAGCTTGGCTTTTTGGCAGAAACTATTCTAATGTCAAAGTCCTTGAAAGAAAAGACCATGCTGTTCATATGCTCCACAGCCTCCATCCCAACCCAGATACACCCCAGAAGGCAAGATATTCAGTGGGTACCCCAGGCATGTATGGGACATTAATGAGCAGTTGTCTTTTGGTCAAAGACAATTACCTTCAAATGACAGTGGACATCAATGCCTTTTGTCTGGGAAAGGAGAGCAGAATATAGAGGTGGGGTCAGTATCAGGGATGAAAGCCACACCTAACTATAGCAGACCCCTTCCTAATCAGTCATCTCTAAATAAACTGAAGGTGTATGGAGAGATGGACACACAGTCCTGCCTTCCTGAATCACAGCTGCCTCTTGCCCATTTTGTATGCCTTTAAGTAGAAAATTCTACAGCCAAAACGTAGAGTCAAGAACCCTTGTTCACGAGGACCACAAAGTCCTTTAATATTTTCCTGGATGGTCTGGGAAGAGAAAGACAGACCAAGGAGGAGAGAAGCACATGCCAGTGACTGCCTACCCCAAGCTCGCCGCAGCTGGCCATAGCCCTTCTGGCTCCCTGGTAAGCAGAGCCTTGGTTAATCCCACATTTAACCACAACAGAGTCATGACCATCAAAGATGGGAACAGTGTCACCTTGGGAACGAGTTTTCTCTCTGTGGTTATGACGTGGGACTGCATTCGCCCAGCACATGCCCCCCACTCTCCTGCAGGCACCCACCTGACTGGTTCATCTACTGGGTGAAAACATGGCGTGCCTCTTCAAGTACCCATGGGGCAAGAGCCCCAAATCTCACTCGGTGCATAGACTGGAAGGACCTGACCTTCACTTCCCTTTCCAATGAGTCCCCTTTCTCCCAGCTCTACCCAGTCTTCCACATCCCTGTGTCAGCTTAACAGACTGGGCCCCACCATGGTCTCTCCCATCATCCCCCACCCCCTCCCTGCCACACTCAGAGGATCCTCAGTCCACCCACTCCTTCACTCCTCCCTGGATGCCCCGCGGCTTCTGGAAGTCTGCAGTCCCTACGTACTTCAGACCTTCGCTTGGATCGGCTGCATTGAACGTGCAGCATTGAAGGGCTCAGTTCCATTCAACACAGTCCCTGGGAGCTGCACAGACGCCCACGTGCCTTCTCATCTCACATCCTCCATGTTAGTCTACTATTTATCCATAGAGCCTCCCATAGAGCATAACTCCCTATAGTAATTATCTATGGTTTCCATGTATTTATCTCTGGTATCTATTTAGATAGAGTATCTACCATCCCTCCCAGATCTATTTTCATGTCTCTCTCTGTCTATAGTATTTATCTCTATTTTAACATGACTGCCTTCTTTTTTTTTTACCCCTCAAACTGGGACAGTTCCCTGGGGGATGGGTTTTGCCTGCAGTTAAAAGCACGATGTGATTCTACACGTGCTCAGCAGCTCAATTCATGGTGGGTCAGAGCAGCCGTGCTTGTTCAGCAGAAAGGCACCAACTTGGGAAAGCGGAGAGGACAGAGAGGATGCAGGAGGGGGCTGGAGGCTTTGTAGACCCTCGCTGGGTGAGTCCACCCATGAGAAGGGCAGTGGGAAAGAAGAGGACAAGACTGGGAGGATCTATAGGCACATTCTGAATTCAAATCCCAGCACAATCTCTTAATTTCTCAGCCTCAGCCTTCTGTTCTATAAAAACTTCTAAGTCCCTAACTCATAGTATTGAGGTCAATATTAAGTGAGAAGTCCTTAACACAGGGCTTGACATATAACAAGTGCTCACCAATGAAAACTCCTGCATTTATCATTATCCTCATTGTTACTCCTTGTACGGTTCTATGTATGTATGTATGTATTTTTTGTGGTACTGGGGATTGAACCCAGGGGCATTCTACCTCTGAGTTATACCCTCAGCCTTATTTGATTTTTTATTTTGAACCAGGGTCTCACTAAGTTGCTGAAGGACTCACTAAGTTTTTTTTTTTTTTTTTTTTT